>JAHWXV010711560.1:0-21244 GCA_024586415.1 Phrixothrix hirtus | reverse complement strand
ATCGGCATACTCATGTGCAGTAAAAGTATTCATAATTAATATTTTAAGTACTCTAAAAAGCAAAAAAGCTTACGAAAAAACAATTTTACTAAACAGTATGCTGACAGGTATCAGCAATAATATGTAGTACAAGTATTAATAGCAATTTGTTTGTTTTCTTGGCTAATATGTTTTTATCAGATTTTGTGGATTGCAGTGTCAGCACAAATTAACACTTTCAGATAAACAAATGCAATTATCTCGAAAACGGCGCAAAACACGAAGTCAAAACAAGAGCACTTTTTTACTTAATAGGGTTCAGGAAAATCAGTTTTAACTGTAAAACCTCCAAAATTCTGAAGGGCATAAAAGATATGCTTGATAACGTTACCCGTTCCCCCACTTCCGACGCCTATGGTTCATGAATATCAATAAAAGTAGATGTTAACATAGACCTTCAAGCATGATATCAAACTACCGAATTTTATTTAAATTAGTTGGTTCGTTTAGGAAATACAAACAATAACATGATTTTAATCGGCCCCATTTGGGGTGAGCTCATTTCGCAATTAGACAAAATATATCATTTTAAATTTAAAAATATGCAGCATGCGTGTATTCATGTGTAACTAAATAGACTAATTATATGGCACCCTTGACTGTTCGATTTTTAGAAACCTGACGCGAAGATCTCAGAAATTAAAACTATTATGCAATTCATTAAATATTGGAATCCAATACCGCCATTTCGGTAATATTACAGCACCCTAATAAAACAAATTATAATTACTCTATTTTGAAATGTATTCCGGCTGCATATATGAACTATCCTAAAATTAATTCAGAAAACAATTCATTCATTTGTTTGTATGTTGACCTTTATTTTATTTATCTACGGTGCAAGTCAAAGTTTATCTTAAACATTAAAATTAATATGTATAATAGAGTATTCAGTAGAATTGATAAAGTTAAAACTGTTTTAAAGATAACAGATCAATTTAGAACTAATACTATCCCGGTAACCTCCATCTAGGATTTGCTAGAAGTAAATCTTTTCAAACGCCGACAAATAATAGTTGAAAGTTAAGAATTATTAGTTTATATATAATTTATATATTGTACAAAGTAATTCATTCGAGTCGTAATGCAAAAGGAGACATCTTCCGTCACTATGTTTTAAACGCTAGGTAAAATATTTATATACGCCATAACAGCATAAATTTAGGGCTTTTTAACAAGGCAGATACTCACAGAGAAATTTAATTTCCATCCCAATAAGGCATCAATTAATCTGAAAAAAATATTGTAAAGGCTAAAGCTCGCTACAGACGGTACGAGAGTTAATTATATTATTATTTCGTAATCTTCAACATTCTTCAAAAGAAAGCATGCCTTAGAAAACAGGGATTCAAACAAAATGAAAATAAGTTTACAATGTACTCAAATGAATACTGAAAGCCGTCATTGTAACAGCATATCATTAGACTACTATATTTTTGAATAACAAACTTTAAATTCAACAAAAAAATGAGGGTGATAAGTGAAAAGCTGACATTAAGCAAAGAAAAAGGAGGGCAATCTGTGTAAGATTCATTACAATCTTTTTATGTAACACAAGCTGTTTACTATTTAATACCATGTTATGTTTCGGCCATGGGCATATCCTATTATAGATTTGGCCGTTGGGAAACCCCCAGCTTAGCATTATTTTCACAAGCTTCTCCTAGGTCATATGAATAAAGATCAATGGAACATTATTTACTGTATGGTTTGTTACACATTTCGCAAAATAGTTTAATATTAGTAGACCTTCGTTGAGTTACCATTCCCCCGTACATAACAGAAAACTTCCTGCAGCATTCATTTCAACATTTTCTTGTGCATGTTAATTTCAGTTTATGATTGATGAAAGGGTACCTTACATACCGATTACCATTATCACTATCATGCATGGCGTCTTGTTTCTCATGATGGAGAGACTATTTTTCAGATATAAATTTTTGCAGCGTTGGTTTGCATTTAGTTGTACAAAGGGGCTACTGGTTCCTCCCCACGTATCACTGAAGTCGATGCAGAAATATATTATCATCTCTATGCATCAGACTACTATTATGAAGTGGAATATGAAACCCGATTTACTCTCGCTGGTGTATTAACAACAACTGAACAAAAACTGTAATAGGGTAGACCCTATATAATATAAGTGTGAAACAGCGAGCGACATATATGATACTATGAGCTACAAATGAGCTACGTTTGAGCGACCTCCAACGCCCGTTTAACTACGTTAAAGACATTCTTTTGAACTAGTATACTATAGAACTTAAATATTTTAGACTATGAGCTACATTTGAGCAAAATCTGACATTCGATATAGCTACGCTTTAAATATTCGTTTGAACTAGTATACCATAGAATCTAACAAATCTGTGAGGCTGTGAGCTACGTTTAAGCAACCTCTGACACTTGATATAAGTGCTTTTAAAATATTCGCTTGAACTAGTATACAATAGAACCTAACAAATACAAACGGCACAGTCTATTGTTCATCACCACTACGTACCGATTTTAGGACGCTTACTTAGCCAAAAGGGAGAAGAGTAGTCATCTATAAATTTTCCTTTGCACGGGTTAGGCCTATAAATTTTTTTCACTACGCATGTAATAATCTCGTATTCTTTAGTTCGACGTATATTACGCGATATCAGTTGTTCGCTCTTTTCCAGTACCATCCTAATCGAGTCAAAATTTACTACTTTTGATATCATATAATTTAAAGAAATAACTTTGACCTTACATACTACTTATTCTGCTTGTTTAACGGTTGAGATAACCTTATAGGCGTAATTTTTAGGTTCGCCTGATACAAACTCCGAAATATACGATCCTACGACATAGACCTCTAATTTATCACTTGTCTCACTGATACATTTCCTCGTAAGGTAATCAAACTGGTGGGATCTCGAAATATAGATAACTGAATCCGTTCTATACAATTGTAAAGTTTTAGTCTAGCTAGTGTCGTAAAGTAGGAAGTAGTAACAACATTTACGGTGGAAAGTTCTGTGTAACTTTCTTCGTAGCTTTCGTACGTTACAATAATTTTGTTTTCATTCAACGCTAATATGTTATTAACAGCACCTGCGGGATTCGAGAGCATGCTAAACAATTCCGCAGACTCGTTTATAATAGATGTTTTGGGCTGATTCTCGCGCTGGCCAAACTTATTTCAGAAAGAATTGAGCATCAGTTTGGGCATAGAACGCAACCCGGGATTCTCAATAATCTCAGCATACCCCAATTTAACATCTTTATTTAAAAATTCTTCAATATAGACCTCTTTTTCTTCATTCGTACTACAATTTTTAGGTCAACAACTAGCCTGTTGTTTAATTTCGATTAACTTATTCATCACTGATGTGAACAAGCCGTTGTATGCTGAGGATTTATCAAACTGCTGAGTATGTTCATAGCTCCAAACTTCATAATGTTCATCAGCTCGTGCCCTATTTCCAGAGCTTTAACAACCCCATTAATTATTAACGCATACATTAACGCGCGCTCTTCACTCGAATGGTGACACTATTCACTATTTAAAGCCACTCCACAGCATTTACAGAGAACAAACATCAATTTTTTATTCATTTTCTGCGGAATAACGGGGTCAAACAGTTTCCAATGGGGCAAAATTTTATATTTGGCAAGTCCTATAACGGAAGAAAGACCACCTGCCGTAACCCACGTATAGTCGCGGATGACCTATAGAAACTTTCGTACTTACAAACGCAAGGATACAGCGAACAAACGTCTATATATTTTTCATCACTTGAAACTTTATATTCGAAACAATTTCCCGTACGACCGCTATAAAAAGCATCTCGAGAATTGAGAAGCGCAAGTGTCACGAGTGAATGAACTTCTGTAAAAGACCGCATTTCATTGTTTTCATTAAGACTACTGCGAAACTGACACTTGCACATTTCAACCCAATTGTAATCACACCTCTTAAGATGCGAGCTTTTTGCAACAGTGGCTTCATACCGTGTTTTCAGCGACTCGGTAGGGTCATCTACAAGAGCAGCGTCTCTATAAAATTTGAAGCTCTTACGATAACCGTGAAAAAAACAGCCATGGAAGTCAAAGACATTGTTGGTTTCAGGATACAAACTGTCAACCTTTACACCTGATGCAATGACTGTCTGCTACTTAGCCGAGTGTGTTATATTAATTTGATGCTGACGATTATCGCATACCAGCCACCGAACACCAATTTTCAACTGATTATCCTTATATCTAGGCTTAAGGAAATTACTCTTGCAGACCTTATTACAAGCGGAGGCAATTGTGATAGCTTCGATAAAAGGACAAACATTTGAGGTATCAAGCAGTTGTTGTCAAAATTTTAGTGACGTTCCTGTTAGTATCTCCACATCCGTAACACAATCATCAATAATTTCTTTTTGAAAATCGAAGATATATTTTGAAGAAAACTTATTAGTATGTCCATTTAAAAATTCCTCTTTTCATAGGTCTTCATATTATCACAATCATAATACTCTATGCATGGGATGCATAACTCTGATTTTCGGTTTTGTTAAATACACTAACTGGCAAAAATGTGGCCACCCTATACATTTCCGAAAATAAAATTTCATTGGAAATTTTATGCAGTGTTTCATATTTGATCTTAATTTAAGTGTTTATTGCGATCATGTATGCTTTAAATTCGACAGTTACTCAACATCTTTCATCTTTAAATTAAAAAGACCATTACTACTTGATTCCTTTGCATAATTTATTTAATTAGAATTATGCAAAAGTTATGAGTGAACTTGAAGAAAATGGTCTAATATTGGGAATTATGCCCGAAAACGTCAATAAGCGCTTGCATACGCCTTGGAAGGGAAAGGAACAAATTTTGAATATAAACTTGAGGAATACATTCATATTCTTCACAAAGCACGTTCTGAAGTTCAGCAAGATTTTCTGGCTAGCCTGGTCGACTTCTAATCCTACGCTGAAGTTCATCCCAAAGGTTTTCGATGATATTCAGATCAGGGCTGGCCATTCTAGGATATTGATTCCTACTCGCTCCAAGTAATTTGTCCCAATCCTTGCAGTATGCGGCCGTACATTATCATGCATAAAGACGAAATTATCCCCTATAAATGGACCAAGAGGAACAACTGCTTTTGCCAAAACATCCTCTACATACCGATGAGCATTTAAGGGGTCATCGATGAAGATAAGTTCAGTTCGAGCTTCAAATGAAATTCCAACCCAAACCATAACGCCACCACCGCCAAACTTTCTTCTCTGGGACATACAAACTTGGGGATATCTTTCATTTCTCTGTCTCCAAAACCTCTCTCGGCCGTCGCCAGACCTCAAACAGAATTGCGATTCATCAGTAAAGAGAATTCGTGTCGAATCGTGTACATCCCAGTGTTGATGTAGTCGAGCAAAAATTAATCGGTTCCTGTAGTGTTTGGGTTGTAATTCGGGAGCAATAGCCGGCCTTCTTGCAATTAATTCAGGCATATTCTCACCTTTCGCTCACTTACATCCACATTTAGAACCTCCTGCAGGCGGTTTCTTGCAGAAATTGCAGTGGAATGGCGATTTCTCAGAAGTTCCATCAAAATAAAACCATCATCTCTTTGTGAGATAACCCTTCTACGACCAGAACCAGACTGACATGAATATGTACCAGTCTCCAAAAAACGATGAAAAGCTCTCCATACTATAGTTCTCGGTATACCTAAATTTTCGTATACATAAACTTGACTTCTTCCGTCTTGCAGCAACGCAATAATTTGAGCAACATGTACAGTAGTTAACGGCATATCTTAATCAGAGACAAACTTTTCACGTAGATTTAGTCGAAATCCACTTTGAAAAGCAAAACTGCTTTGTAAATAAACGTTTTCAACTTAGATGATAACCAGCGATTACAGAAAACAACAATAATTTAAGTCAAAAACTGTCAAATTCAAATCATACATGATCGCAATAAACACTTAAATTAAGATCAAATATGAATCAAGGCATAAAATTTCCAACGAATATTTATTTTCGGAAACTTATAGGGTGGTCACTTTTTTGCCGGTCAGTGTAGATAAGGAAAGGTATCCTTTCTGTAGCGATGTTAAATCGAAAGCCTTAGGGAGCGATAATAAAGCCACTGGGAAATAGTTGAGAGAGGCTAAAAATTTTACATGTACTGCATTCATTAATTTTAGCTTTGTACCAATTGCAATTAACTTGGAATCAAATTGGATTTTGTTAGAATATACTTCAATAAAAATTGATGATCAAACTCACCGGTATTATACCCTATTAATTTAACTTGTTTAAATCTCTTTCTAATAGCTAATACGTGATTTAGAAACGAGGAGATTACGTCAGCGCTTTTAACTATCTGCAATCTAACATTGCATTGAAGACAAATCTCTATAGATGTATTTATACATTTATCAGGCACCTGCTTAAATACGCATAAATTATGCTCATGTAATAAATCAACGTTTTCCAAAATCTTTTCATGTCGTATTTCAAGATGGATAATATAAAAAAATATTCTATTGTTTTCGACGACTTTTATCGGGTTGCATGAAAAAAAGATGGCCCTGAGACACGTGCTGCCTATAATCTTTATAAAACATCTCTCCGCAAGTATGTTGTCTGTTAGTAGGGCATATTTTAAAACAATCCTCGCATCGCCGAATTTTGGTACAGATATTATATTGTTTATGGTTAGTTAAACAGTTGCTACACCTCGACCATTTACACTCATCGCACTTAATGTGTAACGAGCTTTTAGGATACGCAGGCATTTGTTAACAAGCAACACAGGTTCCACCACAACGGAGACCTTGGTATTAAATGATACGTGATAACATTCTCAGAAATAAATACAACAGAAATCCGACGTCAATGAGGTAATTATGTTATAATGACCCTTATGATGAATTAAATTTAAATTTTTTTCATTTTCAGACCCCTTAAACATCACGTCCCACCCTTTACTATCATAAGAATATACCACTATATAGTAGCCGGTAAGATGAACTTGGAACTTCTGAAGTTCGAGAATACCTGCACCCGCTTATGTAACTGTACACTGGGCGTTGTCCATAACCTCTTACGTCCGCAATGCTTGAATTTTTCCTGTATCTATTAGTGCATTGCCAGAGGATCCTTATTAATATAGGCCAAGACCGTGATCAGAGCTCGCGGTAGACAAAGGCCGTCAGTGTTCTTGATCGAGAGTATACCGCGTCTTTTGGAACACTCTCCTTAGAAGGCGCTATAACAGCATTTGTGACCTCCTCCTGCGGGAACGCTCAACGTGGTGATATTTAAACAGAGGTTTTAGTATTAAGCACTGATGAATTAGATAAATAGATGGATGCGATCTTACTCCATATCTTGCCGAACGCAATTGTGGCTGTCTGCTTAAAGCTTGACCATCTCTTACCTCTTGCGAAGTGTTTTAAGCAAAAGGTAAAACTGATCAGATAGTTCGAGTCCAATCCGTCCGCACCCCGCTCGATAACTTGAACTATGGAATCCTTGATTCAAGTCATCGGCACCTCTTCGAAGGGAACAGGTATAATCCTAAATTCCACAGTACATCTTGCTAAACGGAAACACTTGAGCTCCTTCAAAATATCTTTTTAAATTGTAAACTTCTTCATTCTCTGGAACAATACAAAACACACGTTAGAAAAACAGAGGCTCAAGCAAATCAAAAACCATCTAATTACAATATGTCTAAATTAAATACTGAAAGGCACGGGTGCCACAACCCTGGATTTACTACTTACTTTATTTTGAGTAATAAATTTTTAAAGTTACAAGAGTATACCAAAATAAGCAATCGACAGGGGACTGACCACTACTAATTTAATTCACACCTTTTCAAACAACCATAAATAGTCCACTATAAATCATTTTAAATTTGCAAAATAAACACCCTGTTGATTGTTGTATTACAATTTATAAAGGCTTCATCCACGTTATTTATTAAAATTACGGTTTAATGTTGTTTTATTTCTACCTTAAAAACCGAGAACATATACATAAGCGTATAAATATCCAGATCTATTTCAAAAAACTTCACAGTAAAGGCTTAAGCATCTGTTAGTTGCACTTGTGATAATAAAATATTTTACACACCTACTCCGTTAACAAAACAATAACAATATATACCAGGGGTTGGCACACAACAAGAGGTTAAGTTGTAAACGGGTTTTAAATAAAACAGTAAGTAATAATATATTTTACCGTCAATGTTACGATGATTAGATATTCCGACATCACAATAAAACATTTAAATCGCTTATTAACGTACTAAAACGGCTTTAATTTTATTGCAATAATACAATTATTGGAATATATTTATGATTCTTTAATGAAAATTTGGTTGACAGTTAATTGAATGAAACAAATCACCTTTGATGAAGACGAGTCAATTAATCAAAGGTACTTGTTGAGCGTAATTACCAACTAGCGACCAAACGTGAATTTAAAAATTAGGAATTTATTTTGAAATGAAGAGAAAGTTCGATTATAATTCGTCCTGTTAATTTAATGAATGAAAAATTATTGGAACTCTTTAATTATTTTAAATGTAGTTTTCGGGAGGTATTATTGTCGCTGTTATCGCTGTAATAATATGAATCTACCTCTTAATCGGTGTCATAGTGGCAAATGCATGGCAACATGTGGATTTACTATACATATGTGACGTTATAGTTTATTTTATTATGTTTACAAGATAAAAATTGTTTATATTTTTTCTTGTCCAGGTGGATCGTCTTGCGGACGGGTTCACCAGTGGTTTTACAGGTTTCGGCTAAATGTAGAATATATTATTTGTAGCTAGATGAACTATATTTGTAAATAACAAGGCAATATACCTTCGGAAACCATATATTATACTAGTATTTGAAAGGGGGATTATTTATAAGACCAACTCTAAAATAAGTATGTACAAATTAATAATAATGAAACAAAACAGTTATGCAGAAACTATTTACAATTAAAAGAAGAACGGTTATCGTTAAATAAAGGATTGCATTCTGCAATGGTAATTTCAGCATGCCAATTTAGTTTCATATCGCGATAGACAAAAAGCATGTCATGAACAAATTAATAATTGTATACGGATGACAAGATCTGTATTCGCTATTTTTAATATTATTTATTGCGTATCTTCTAGATATCACGAAGGAGGCTGGATTGCTTTTCTAAAATTTACGGTTAACGAGATGTGCCTAATATTTTATATATTAGCACGCAAACGGTTTGAAACAGTCTAGGAATTAAGTTCCCCTGATAACGATATTCTTGCGGCCTCTATGCAGCAGTGACATCGATTCTCGTGGCACGGGCAACTGAAAGGTATGTCTCTTGCTTTGTACAAAGCCCACATGATATGATTCGTGTGTCTGTAACAGTAACAACTTGGGCACTATACGTTTCGATGCGGCTTACGGTGGTGGACAGTATCATATCACTCTGGTTATTCGAGACACAGACAGCATAATAACCAGAAGGATATGAACACTTTCGATAAGGGCGTTCTGTGGCCCAAGCAAGAAAGCGTCATCAACGGGGCGGCGGTTTTTTACAAACTTCAAAGTGCAACCCAAGTCTTCGACCAAAGTTGTATAATTAAACTTAAACGTTGAAAAATTATCAATACCACACTATGAGAGCGTAGCTAATACCGTCGATTCAAAAGTTGAAGTCGAAGTGTTTTTAGTCTTCCAGAATTACTTTATTTAGTCATTCTTGGAGACTGTTTCTTCATTTTACTAATGCAGATCTAGTTCCCTTTCGATTTCCAGCCTCGCGATAATATGTATTAACTGAACTTGCGAGATGTTGCGCAATCTTTTGAAATAGAATTTAAATTATTGCTTAGAATTGTGAAATCCTTCATCATGCAGTAAATCGAAAAACAATGTTTTGTTTAAGAAATGCCCTGACATGTCGATTAGTATTTTCAGTTTCCCTCTTTTTTTAATAGAAATACATATATTCATGCATACCTATACATTTGAGATATGACTTTATCGATAATTAAATAGCAACCTAGCGATTATTTTTAAGGGGCATATCTATCAACTACCAACTGCCAAATTTCAAATTTTATTCCGTTGCATTTACGAGATATTAAAAATTTTATTAAAATTTCGAATTTTTATCACTGCGTCTTAATCAACACACTTTTTCACATTTGTTTTCAACAAATAAACACCGTATTTAAATAAAATAAAGCGTTTTTATGTAATATCTCGTAAATGGCCGGAATAAAAATTTTAAATTTTGCAGTTGGTAGTTACTTGATATGCCCCTTAAAAATAGTCGCTAAAAAACTAGGTTACTATATAACAAAATTATCGATAAAGTCATACCTTAAATATTTTTTTAATAAGAAAGACCGCAACTGAAAATACTAGTGGACGTGCCGAACATTTTTCAAACCAAAACCTCGTATTTGATTCACTGAATTTATTACAAGTTATAGGCTCGCTTTATATATAAAATTACATTATTTTATATAAATATAGTATTTGTATCTAATTATTAATTAGATGAACTACTGAATGTATAAACATTTATGTATAACTAATATTTTAATTATTGATATTTCCCGCATTCCGCGAATCTTATAGTTTTTAAATTTAATTTTAATTAACATGAAAACGCGCGAAACTGCATCAGTTTTTTTTTGATGGCATTCTTTATGTTATACGGGCTACTTTTACACATGAATTAAATTATCAGAATAAAACCAAATTAAAAAAAATACTGATTGCAAGTGTGAAATTCACGTGTCATAAAGTAATCGTAAAACTTCTCATAACTGCATTATAATAACTACTATTTATGAACCTTGTTTAACTGTAAATGTGCGTATGATAGTGAAAAACATTTTGCTTAAGTTTTTTAATTTTCGATGTGTTACGTGACTAGAATTTGAGAAAAATTAGTAACAAGGAAACTTTTTTCCAGCATGTTTACTGAAATTAAAACATTTCTTCCTATCTTACGTATAGAACTTTCAATTTTAAATTCCTTCTTTTATTTAGTTTTTCGGATTAAGAATAAAATTAATTAATTACTATTTCTTTAGTGTTCTCTTCAGCTTGAAATTTATTCCTCTTGCTGCAACTTAATTGAAATGTGTATGTATTACTATCATATTACCCTTTTAAGTTTTATTAGTTGTTAATGTAATAAAAAATAACTTTTTAGTGTTTATTGCTTTTTATTTTTAACTGCAGAGTTTCATATTTTGCAATCCGCCAATATATATTGTCCATTGTTATTATTCTTTGTTCACAAAATCTTTTATTTGGAATTGCATTTAAATAGTATTAAAATCCTATTTACATATTTTAAATTAGAATTTGATAATAATTTGATGGAACATTCCAGAACATTTAGTAATACTGTAGAAAGTTTCTTAGAACTGAAATAAGTGGTGTAATCACGAATGTACTGTAACCGATATCTATCTAAATAAATTCGTGGTCACCAAACAGTCATGGCGCTGCAGATTATTACATCATTATTAAGACTTTATTCTTTACTAATATAGAGTTTTCTTTAATGTTCTCTAATTGCTTCTTTCTACATAAATAGCATATTCGATTTTATTAATTAATTTTAATTACAATTTTGTCTCGTTAAGTAGCTGTTATACATAAATAGAGAAATAAACGTTTATTTTTAGTGTGCTGTGAAATGAAAATTTACGTGAATAGGTGCAAATAAAGAATCCTAATATTAGTGAATATAAAGAAAAATTTTTTAAACAATTAACTGGTATCGTTACAATATATGCAAGATAAGTTCATCAATTTTCTATCGAATCTTTAATTTCATCTTGTTTTTAATTCAGTATTGTGTTAATGACTCTAAAAGTTTACTGTTCTGAGTCTGTTAGCTGAAAGAGTCATATCTGTATTCGATCTATTTTTTGTTTCCTTTCATGCTTAGTAAATAGAATTATTATGTCGATCATTCCTGGAATACAGTTTGTTTAGAAATCTTTCCTTTCTCCATTTTGATTTTCATAAATAGTGAGAGCAAGTCATTGAAAATACAATGACATACGACATATAACAGCTCCGTGAAATATTCTATCTCGAGGACAAGTAGTTGATGGAAGTAAAATATAGATAGAACTGATAACTGCATCCTATATATTGGGAAATTAGACCATACAACCAAATTTTGACGATTTTACCGTACTCCTGTTTGAGAAACCCTTGCTAAGAGGCTTTTTCAACCATGAAAACAGAAAATTCTACAATAGCTATGAATCAAGGAAGATTGTCACCATATCATTCCTTTTGCCACAGTTGATTTGCTGGCACATTGTAGTGTTCGATTTGGATATTGTAAGTTAGCTATTCTAACAAGAACTATTGTTGCATAAATTCTTATCTCTTTCTAATATTCGACTTTGTGAAAAGACGCTTTAAACCTAGAATAATTTGAGGGGTAAAGTAACTAATAAGTATATTGTAATGATTCTAAAATGAATAATTTATGTTTAGCGTACTGTTTATTTTAGAATTGACCAATTAATCTATTATAATTTACCATTTAGAATTTATCAGTTTATTACTGCATATTTGTTATCAAGTTTTCTTTGATTATATATTGTGTTTATTATTCTACATCCAAATATATGCGTTTAAAGTATTACCTTACTGGTTTAGAGTTGAATTGATGTCAACCTACACTATTTTCCTAGTTACTGTTCTAACAATAATCGCTTTTATAGAACTGAAACTTACCTTTAGAAGTTTCAAGCTTATATTAGCTTATACCTAACGCTAAGAGGTTTAGATTATTTATAATAACAAATGTACAGAAAGTATTGAAAGTGCATTATACGGTTGGTTCAGATTTAGAAATTTCAATCGTGTAGTCCCGGCGGCGATGCTCGTGTTTCCTGTACCAGTTTATCAAGGCGTCGTAAAGAGTTTACCATTGTTTCTTAAAATCTTTTAGAATGAGTTGTCTCCTTATTTTTTTAAGTGAGTGACTCAATATCAGTGATGTTCTTAAGTAGGAATTTTCGATACGGTTTACTATTAGAATACTTTATTGGTACCGGTTATCAATCTATAGGGTATACTCCTATCAACTTTCTTCGCTAGCTATCGAGATCTAGTAGAACTTGAGGTTTTAGAATCATATGAAATACTTAAGCTATAATACGGATGTGTACTGCGACAGTGATTAGAACTACCAACCTCTATCGTTGCAAATAAACGTCGATGCTGATATAGTCAAATTAATAGTTATATATGAAAAACTTCTAGAACTTGCTATAGTTGATACATTCATTACTTTAGTAAACTTGTTTGACGAACATATCAAAATGTATGGATAATAACACCTGAAATTATATAATTATTGTAAGTAGGGCTCCTATCAGTATAACCATGCCATCTGGTAAATTTAAAAAAATCTGGCGGAGGTGGTGAGAAATAGAATTGTTAATCAAAACAAATCGACGTGAAATGGGTAAATAGCATAACTTACAGTTATAACTAACTATGAACAGAGTGATTGTTAAATATGTAATACCTAATAGACAAACAGTTAAGCATAAACCAGGGGATTAGGTTCTTGTGACAAAATTAGGATGGAATTAAGTAGAGACGTTGTCATGAATCTAAGGAAAAGTGTCGCGAATCCAAGAAATGCTAAATTTTTCTAAGGGATCCGATCAGGGTTATTTAAAACTCATGGGGCTATACGAAAGAATTGGAAAAACAAACTTCCCTCAACTCCATGTAAAAAGAGACGAAAGTCGCTATTGGCAATGTAGTGATAGTCGTCATATTTGTGTATGAGGACATTCCTATAATCATTTAGATGAAAAATATTTAGACAAGACTGTAAGGTATGGTAGCACATGTGGAACGATTTTAAGAACAATTTAGTAGACTGAAAAAGTTATTCTCAATATTTTATTATGAAAACATAAACGTTTATACGTTATCATATTAAAGGTAGAACTATTACCGATGTTTGGAAATAATTAGATAGGAATCATTTTGTTTTCATAAACTGTAAAAAACCGCAATGTGGAAAAGTGAAAGGAATTCATATTTTGCTATGACCTATGCAATCAGCGTTTATAAATCCAATAGAAAACATATGGCATTGAATTTGCTAAGAACTATTGAAGAGATCGCGCAAGATAATAGGAAAGCGTTAATAGCAGTTTTATGCGAATGATGAAATTATTTTTCCACAGAAAGCAATCAATCAAGTAATTCGTAGCATGCGTCACCGAATTTTGGGACTTATGCACTTTATAAAATAAAGAGAGTTCTACCAACTGTTACTAAGCTATATGAAAATTAAATTGTACTTTTATTGATAAATATTATATATTGGATATTAATTGCGGTGTGTTTACTAGTATTCATCACACTAACATTCACAGTATTAAGCTGTGGCGTATAGAAGAAGGAAAATCTTTTTAATATTGATTTACGAAAAAGATATTTTCATAATAATTTTTGCCTGCTTTGTAAGTGCTAATTATGTTACGAAAACATAAAATTTATTTATAGTAATTTCTAGAAATAAATAACTATATATTATTTATTTTAAGTTATTATTTTACATAATCTTCTCCACTTCTGCACACACTTCCGCCCTATCCCTAAACGTCCAATCTATTTTTTGCAAACTAATAAAGTTATGTGAAAAGGAGCTCCATCTCACTGTTAATAATTTTGTATCATTCTTAAATAACTATATTGATTTAAGCCTTCGTCAAAAAAATAGTATCTAATAATTTTATAAATATGTAAGCATCATCACGTGTTGGTTTTAAAATTGGGATTGTGTCGTGCCCAAAATCTAAAATTTTGTGAAAACACTATATCGTTTGTAGAAAAGGTACATTAATGAGAAAACAAGATGCTTTTATGAAACATTCTATTTGTGCATCAATCTATAAGCAGAAATTTTAAAGATGTTTTCGTCAGCCATTTTTACTTTCTCTTACCTATATGAAATATAGTATAGAGAAAGTATTGTTTTAGTCCAAAATTATCGATGTCGAAATTTTAGTGGAAATATACGTTTTTGGGTCCCCTGAGCCCGAAAATCGTATTTTTAAAAATTGGTCTGTTTTCCTGTGTGTTTGTGCGTGCGTGAGTGCTTGCATGCGTACGTGCATGCTTGCGTGCGTTCTTGCGCGCGCGCGTACGTGCTTGCTTGCACGCGGGCATACGTGTGTGTGCGAACAAGATATCTCGAAAAAGAAACGTCGTAGATAAACGAAATTTTATATTTCAGCTTGTAGCTATCCTAGCACGCGACTGCAATAATTTTACTAAAATCCAATAACCGTAAGTGCCACTTTATCGTGGCCATTTTTTGGTTTTACGCGATTTTCTCGAAATTAGCTGTAACAATTTTTTTAAAATTTATTATATTTTTTAGACATTTAATGCTCTTTCATATAATTAAGACAATTTCTCAGAAAAATGTCTGTTAAACGAGTGACCGAAAATAGTCTTACTATTAACTGTGAATAAAATAACTATGAAACTGAAAGTTCTAAATAAATGAAAATTTGTATATGAGACTCTAACCATATTTGTATGCTAAATCGAGAATTGTGTTAAAAACGAATAACCGGAAGTACAACTTTATTTCTGTTATTTTTAGATATTTTCCAAATTTTCCATTTTTCGCGATTTTCTCAAAATGGGCTATAACAATTTTTTTAAAGCTTATTGTATTTCTTGCCTATTTAATGACCTTTCGTATAGTTTAGGCCGTTTCACGGAAACTTTTCCGTAGATTGGGTAACCGGAAGCACCTTCACCGTTAACTCAAAATAAAATAACCATGAAACTAAAAGTTGTAGCTGAATAAAAATTTATATTTGTGGCCGTAACTACATTTTTATGCCAAATCAAGAAAATGGTTAAAATCTAATAACCGGAAGTTCCACTTTCTTTCTGTCATTTTTAGATATTTTCCGACTTTTCGTTATCCGCGATTTTCTTCGGCTTTAACGATTTTTTTAAAACTTAGTAAGTTTCTTGATTACTTCATTCCGTTTTATATGAATCAAGCTATATCTCTGATAAATTTTCGAAAATCGAGTAACGGAAAGTACGTTGTGTATTAATTGCGAACAACATATCTCAAAAACTAAATATGATATATGAATGAAATTGTACATTTTAGTTTTTTATCTTCTGTGTATGAGGCATCAAGAATTTAGGTAAAATCGAATGACCAGAAGTTCCACTTTATTCTTGCGATTTTTAAGTTTTTTGCGATTATTGTGCTACGGTTATTAAGCATTTAATGTCCCTTTACGCGAACCTAACAGTGTTTCTTAAAAAATGCGTTGAAGCAAGTTATCAGAGAAAATTTCTGGAGTTAAGCAGCCTTTCGCCTATCCAGTAACTTAGGTGACTGTTACAATTACCGTTTCCAAAATAAATGTAGACAATGATGTAATCATTTGTAGACACTGTTGACGTATCTATGTGCGTACTGCTACGTCCGGAAACTTCTGAACAAATTAATTGCCTATTGATAAGACACACCTCCAATAGTGCAACATTTAATTAATTAAATTTTTTACGGTAGTGTTAGTATTAGAGAAAAGTGAAGGCTATAGTTATCCATTTGATAGCACTAAACGTTGCGAGGTAAATAATTTATCCTGCACTATCTTGATTATAATGTAGAACTATACCTAACTTGTAATACATAAAATGTAGTTATTTATTTTTGCATATTGTTATACGTAAATGTTAGATTTTCGAAACACAATTGATACTTCCAAAGCAAAAATTATTACGAAGAATAAAATAGTTTCGTAAATCAGTTTTCCTCAATGTATACCTCATCGCTTTACATACTGCATACAAAAAGGAAAGTGTAAAGTTAAAACCCTCACATTCACAATTAATGAAATTTTATGACATTCACTTTGACGTTCATAATGAAACGCTAAGTAGTTTTATTTTTGAATATTAAAAATAACATTGTTAAAATTTTTTGACCGGATTGCCTAAACAGCCGTCGAGGGGTTTATTACATTTTTGATTTGTTAAACTTTTTAAAGAATTAATTTATCTTTGTACATTTAAAATTTCGTGCAATAAAAACTTCTACAGAGTCGTAGAATGAGTTTAGTTACATTTCAAATCTATAAATTTTACTTCAAAATATATCTTAAGGTTTATATTTCAAAAATGTATGTTATATTTTATAAACAGCTACTTCACGCTGGTTTCTTATATAATATTTTGTTAAATGTTTTAATCATAATATTGAGGAATAGGATAGATAATGTTTGGCTAAATAATAGTTTAAGCTGTTGTTTACTATTTAGTTGATTAGTCTGAGCCCAAATTAATTATAAGCGTTTTTATTTATTCATTGTAAATTTAAAGCTTTACCGAACGTTTTTTCCTTTAATTATGTAAGCATCTTCAGCTCATATATACATAAATAAGATCTATAATTACTTTGTGGCGAGTCTAAGCAAATAAATATTAAGCAATAGCTTAAACTATTATTTATCCAAATATTTTATGTAACATGTTTCATAAATAATGTTTCCCTATTTCTGCGATATGTTCATTTATATTTAGTTTTATAATAATTATTCACACGTACTTCTTTCAGGTTGCTCTGCGTATTCCTACTTGATTAATGAAATTGGACGTTTCGTCTGCGTCCAATGTGGATTATCATATAAACATAGAAAACATCTTACTAGACATCTTAGATATGAATGTGGCGTGGAACCTCAGTTTTTATGTAAAGTATGTAATCGTGCATTTAAACATAAAAGCATTCTACTCACTCATTTACGATGCATACACTTAAGAAATGTATGACAGAAATTAAAGAAATAGCTTCAAATACGATTTGTATATATTTTGACAGAATACAATTTGATGTGATGTTTATTAGTTATATGTAACATTTATTTATGTTGTTTAATTTTTGTTTAAAATATAATATATTATACCTCAATGTAATGAGCTTTATAATAAATACCTTTTACTTTTAAGCCAATTATGATTTAGTAACGATCTACTAAATACATAATTAATTGTACCCAAATATTAGTTTTACAAATAAACCTTTACAATGCCTAAAATATGCAATAATATATAATGTAAGAACAGCTTTCATTATTAGAGTCAATATATGAATAATACACCAAAACATTATCTGTTTTTAAAAAACCTTAAGGACATAAAAGCAAAAGTTTATCATACCCTTCAGTTGCTAAATACTATAAAAGCTGAGCTACAGGATATGTGTTGCTGTTTATATAATACAATGTAGTGACTTCAGAATAGATAACATGTCTTCTAGTACATATGAATATTGAAATATATAATTAAAGTTTAATAGCGTCCAATTTGCATAAGAATTCTACGTTCTTTTTAGAAAACGAAGAAAACTCACTAGAAATACTCAGCTTGCTAGATAAGCTGTAGGTAAAGCTGTCAAGCTCCAGAATGGAAGACTGCTGTAAACATCTGCGTATCCAGTCATCGAATTGTTATTAAGTTAGATAAAAAAAGATCATTACCAGATAAGTATTAAATGCAAACTGACGGATGCTATGTTATAAAGTTCAAAAATAATAATTTAGGGATTCCATGGAAACCCCCTCGTACTTACCCAATAGAATTTGAATAACTAAATAAATTTTGATTTAAATATCTTCATAAATAGAAGATACATTTTTATGAAATAACAAAAATTTAATGCAGAGAATTTATATATAAACCTAATACATCTAACAATTGCAACTGATTGCATAATTCAATAAATTTATGTTAATAAAGCCAAATTTAATATCTCTTTAATTAACAAATTAAAAAATTGAGCTATGTAAGAATAAAGGCATAGAAACCAGGCTGATGATTGTATAGAACTACAATTGAAAATTTTAATCTGTACCTTATTAGATTATTTCTGCATTGCTTAAATAGCCTTTTATATTTACGTTTCTATCTTACAAATTGTTTCGGTTAAATCTGAAACATATTTTAGGTCAGTTAAAAGTAATTAAAAATTTAGTGACACAATACACACATTTTATATTGATGTACCAATAATTACTATAAACCATTTTTAAAATAATGGTAGGTCATTTTTATGATATCTAGCGCGTTAATATAAAGTAATGCAAGGAATAAAACGTCATTATAATTAAAAAAACTGCAAATTTATAAATTATGAATAAATGTGGCTTTACTAAGAGCAAATACCTAAAGCTATGCACATATTTACTTTTGAAATTTTGAAACAAAGTATTTAATGTGTCTATCTAAATCGCAAACAGTATACTGTACAAATAAAATTTAATTAATTTGAAACTTTGATCTAGTGTAATATCTTACGTTTAATAAAATTAAAAATGAAACCTTGTTTCTTTTTCTAACCGATTTGTAGTGAAGCATAATTATGATTATGTTTTAACCGTTTATTGCATAATGTACATTGAAATATACAAGACTAGAAATGTTTTGATACTGCTTAATATATAATTATTTCTGGGAATGCTCACTGTATATTTCAGTATACTCATAGACTATCCGTATTAGAATAAGAGATCGGAAGCAATCTTATTACGATCTAAATATAACGTGATCTGCAAATTCGTGATAGCGTAACGCCATTTTCAAGTAGGTGTGAATATGAAGTGGCGATTGTGATTATTTATCATAAATGTTTCTCAAATATAAATCTAGATTAGTTTTCTTTGATTGTGCTTTAGGTTTAGTTATAAAGGTAAGTAGTAAATATTTATAAGCATATCAGTAATACCTATTTTTGTTTTTGTATTTTTATTTATAAGGTGTACGCTTGAGATAAAAATTATAAATTTTGTAACTTTGTACGATGGATACAAATACATTTTATGGAAGACGTAAAAATGTTGTTGTTATTTCACCCACCGATAACAGTGACGATGATTTTAACAATGATGACAGTATTATTGACTATACTTACCAGCTGGATGCCTGTTTAGGTAATGTTTATATATTTTATGTAAGCATTGTATGACTCCGATGATGTAAATAGCAGTTCAGACTCAGATAGGGAGATTGAAGGACAAGTCGTTGCTAGTAATCCATTAGATGTGAATTTGACTAAGAAGGTAGCACAAAAAGGCATCGGACAAGTGAAACAGCTCGCCAAAAAAAAATTGTTGCAATGGCAAACTTCTAATAAAATAAAAAATGCTATCCCAGTTTGGAAAAGCGAATTGTTAGTACAAACAACTGTTGGTTCTACTTTTGATTACTTTAGAAAACTAATAGATGAAGAACTAATTTCGCATATTATCCAGCAAACAAATTTGTTTTCTATACAAAAATTATATGCTCTAACTTTATTATTTGTACAAAGGAAATGGAACGATTTATTGGAACTAGCTTTTACATGTTTTTGATTGTAACACCTGGAAACAGGCGGTTTTGGGGTACAAGCAGCCGCGTATCTCAAGTAGCTGATGTAATGCCACTGAGGAGCTGGGAGCAGATAAAGAGATATTTGTATTTCCCACATAATTCTTCATTGCTCTTAGAAGTTTTAGATCGTTTGGTGAATATTAGAAAAATTGTTGATGTAGTAATAAATAAATTACAAAGCAATTCTCTTGAGGATCATTTGAGCGTCGATGAGCAAATAGTGCCTTTTAAAGGGAAAAGTGGGTTAAAACAGTATAACCCAAATTAAACCTAAAAAATAGACCTACAAAATATTTTTTTTAGCAGGTACAAGCGGCATTTCATATGATTTGGAAGTATTTACCATAATCGCTGAATATCCAGAAGATTTACCCAACATCAACATTTCTACAAATGCTGTTTTGCGACTTTCACAACGAATTCCAGGAAACCAAAACATCTTCTCTTATTTGATAATTGGTTCTGTTGTCCGAAATCACAAATTGAACTTGCTAAAAGAGTACATATAGCTTAGTTCCTATACAGGCAAATTACGTTCAAAATAATAGTATGCATTCAGATAAAAAGCTAAAGCAAAACGGATAAGGTGCATTGGTGGAAAAAAGTGAAGTGGCAAGACAATAGAGCGGTGAATTTGATATTCACACTGGTAGATGCATATCCAGAGGACTATCAAAAGCTCAAGTTCCCTGCCCAAGTATAATACTACTGTATAATAAATGTATGGGGGGGGGGGG
>JAHWXV010711527.1:0-12571 GCA_024586415.1 Phrixothrix hirtus | reverse complement strand
TTTACTAATTTTTTTTAGGAAAACCGTTACGTTTTGGCTGTTGTTGTATAAGACTTTTTTGTTTGTATTGATGTCTTCTATCACCTGTTACAAGGACGAACGCTATTTTCTTTACACCCTGTATAAATACCAACTTTAATTTAGTTATTTTATTTAACTCAGTACCATCTTACGGATGAATGGCATAACATAAAGCGCGAATAATTTCAAATTTAAAATTATTGACAACAGTTCGGCCATCCTGTCAGATGTCGTCCCTGATTTACATAGGTTTCATAAATACTAAACCACTAAATACATAAAACATTTCACATAACGACAATACATAATTTTGTCTAAAAGCATAATTATGAACATAATCAATAAATCCATGAACAATAAGTTCACATATCATAAGCCATAAAGTTGCAATAGTGAGAGGTGTAAATAAATAATAAAAGCATAACCTAATCTAAGTTTGACGATACATAATATCAATAAGAAATGATTCTCGACTAGTGCTAATCGCTTTGATATTGGTATTCAAATTTAAAGTAAACGAGTGAATAAGATATTAAATAAATTTACATTTTGAACAAAGCATTTAATTACAACTTAAAGCTAAAATTACTGATCACTGGTCAACCACAATTTCATATTACTAGGATCACAAATGCTTTCAAATGGTATCTGAGTGATTTGAAAATTATAAATATCTGTTACTAAGTCATTATCTAATGTTTTAATAATATATTTTGGCAATAACTTTTTGTTTATTCCCGAAGTTACATCTATATTTTTAATAACAACGAGATCTGCAACTTTATATTTATGTGGTGATTTATGCTTTAAATCAAAACTAATTTTGCTACATTGTTGCATTTCTAAATTTTGGGTTTGTACTTCAGCCCGCATTATTTCAAAATTTCTTTCACTACAATTTTGGGTTTTTAAATAAGTTCTAACCTAATCATAAGAATTGTGTTGATTTACTCCAAATAATAACATAGCAGGGGTGTTTCTTGTTAACCTACAATATGTATTGTTGAACACAAATTCAACCTCAATTAAATTTTATCATAATGATTCTTTAAGTTAATTAATTTTACAAGCATGGGAGTTAAACCCCGGTTTGTGCGCTCAACTTGTCCATTTGATTGGGGTGAGCATCTGGCCACCTTTATAAGAATAATATTATGTTTATCGATAAAGCTATGAAATTCATTTGACGTAAAAGAAGAGCCTCTGTCTGAGATAATTCGTAAACGTTTACTGTAATACTGAAAGTATTTTTCAAGCGAAGCTATAACTTCCTTAACACCAGTTGATTTGATAGGATATAGTTTGACAAATTTAGTAAAGTCATCAACAATCTCAAAAATAAGCTTTTTATTAGATGAAGTTTTTTTAAAGCTCCATAATGGCCAATGTGCTCAGGTTTTGAATCGAACCATCTTCTAGCGTAACCATTGAGTTTATTTATTACTGCTAATAATAAAATACTATTCTTAGGATTGCAGTTCTTCGCCACCGCATCTACCTTTTTAAACCATAATGTAACGTCTTCATTTTCACTACCGGAAAATGTCGGTATCAAGTTAGCAATTTCATTTGAAGTGATCGTACTGCAATTTGAACAATGTCTTCAACACTTACTTGGACTGGTTGTGCAGCGTCTATCGAGTCTGCAGTACACGTTTTATCCGAAGTTCCAGCTTCCTTTATTTCTATCATCTTTTGATTTCCACTATTGCTTCTGATAACTATTAACAAATTTTCATCTTTAAATAGTTTATTGATAAAGAAATTAAATAATTTGTAACAAAAGAGCGCGATCATAAATACATGACGCCATGCACTAACATCTTATATATTATATAAATACCAACCTTAATTTAGTTATTTTATTTAACTCAGCACCATCTTACGGATGAATGGCATAACATAAAGCACGAATAATTTCAAATTTAAAATTATTGATACCATTTTAAATAGCGTTTGGATTCCTTTAATTGAAAAAGAACTTTCTTTTAATCACTGCCTCGATTGATGTTTTCTATTGTCATTTGAATTGCCAAATTGATTTAACCATTTTATTGCACTTGATAACAAATATGGACATTTTCTTCGAAACTTTGCGTTTATTTGTTATTAGTTAACATAGAAACTAAACATTTAGTTTTAATGACATAATAATGGGCTGTTGAACATAATGCTTTTTAAAATCATTTCTTAAATCAAATAAGTATGTAATCTAAATTTTAATGTTCAATATAATATTAATACTTTATTATTCATATACTTATACACTTGATGGTCACTTTTTCATTACCGATGTCAACTTTTATAATCACTGGATTGCGTAAGACAAGCACGTTGATCAATATACGCAATCTTTAATAGCTTGATATCAAATATTCACTTTTTAATATCTAAACTATGCAGGACATGTAAGTTGATCATTATAAGCAATCTGGATCAAGCTGGACATGCGAGTTGACCAATACAAGTAATCTCTTATTACTTGACCTCAAATTTATACTTTTTTAACTTCTGGACTACACCAGCCACGCGAGTTGACCAATGTTGGTCATCAGAGGATTAAGCAATTATACACATGCATTTATACATTTATATGCGTGTGCATGTTTACTTACAACCAAAGCTCAACAGTTGACCGCTCCCACACTCGAAGTAGGCAGCGAGTGACCACCCAATAATGGGTGCCTTACACCGCACATGCCTACGTTAGAGAATATGCACCCTTCAGTAGACACTTTTTTATATATGTGCGTTTACATAAACATAGTTGAACTCGCCTTGTTCAGCAATGACAGCGATAATGTAAGCAACTGTCACAAATTCCCCATAACTTGCCTACTCATTTGCATATACAAATATCTCCTATTTTGAATCAATGCTGTTTGTTGGGTTTCTTAAATATAGACTTGTAAACGCGAATTGTTCGCTCTACTGTCAGTCTTAATTGTACTATATGTTGAATAATGGTTAATATACCATAGACTTCATTAGCAATTGAAATTTTAGATTATAAAATTCTTTGCCGATGTCAGTTTGCAAATATTTAGATCTTCAAGGTTTATTGTTGTTGGTGTTAAGCACAAATTTCATTGGTTTGGTTATTTCAGCTGCATCTAGATTTCAACGGGGGAGTACATAAAAATTGGAAAAAGCATCAATCGTCAGCAAAATGTGTTTAAATCTTTTGTTCTTCTTGGAGTAAGGCAAGAATTGTGCGAAATCCGATGGCCACAAATCATCCATCGAAAGTTTATTTTACAGGTTTATGCTATTCGTACACAAGTTGTCGTTTATCCATATTCGCAATTATTATTTTGCTTGCGCTAGCCGGTTGCCAAGATGATGAAAAATGGGTAACTATTTACGCTCCGATAACTTTTTATCGATATAATTTTTGCAATTGTTGTTGTATCATACAATTCTTATCAAAGCTTTTCTTCAACGAATCATACTTTGCATTGAGATTTTGATATGCTTGAAAGATTCCATTGTAATTATTCGCCATCGTATTTTACTTTTTCTTACCTATATGAAATATAGTATTGAAAAAGTATTGTTTTCGTCCAAAATTTTCGATGTCGAAATTTTAGTGGAAATACACGTCTTCGGGTCCCCTGAATCCGAAAATTATGTTTTTAAAAATTGGTCTGTGTGTGTGTGCGTGCGTTTGTGCGTGCGTGCGTGCATGCGTAGATAAACGTAATTTTATATTTGAGTTTGCATCCACCGTCGCACGCGACTGCAAGAATTTCACTAAAATCTAATAACCGGAAGTGCCACTTTACTCTTGTCATTTTTTGGGTTTTCGCGATTTTCTCGAAATTCGGTCTAAGAATTTTTTTTAAATTTATAATATTTCTTACAGATTTAATGCCCTTTCATATAATTAAGACGGCGTCTCAGAAAAATGGCCATAAAACGAGTAACCGGAAGTACTCTTACCATTAACTGTCAATAATATAACTATGAAACTGAGAGTCCTAGATAAATAAAAATTGATATTTGAAGTTATAAGTACTTTTTTATGCTAAATTAAGAATTTGGTTAAAATCGAATAACCGGAAGCACAACTTTATTTCTGTTATTTTTAGATATTTTCCGAATTTTTCGTTTTTCGCAATTTTCTCGAAATCAGCTCCAACGATTTTTTTAAAACTTATTTAATTTCTTTACCATTTAATGATCTTTGAAATAGTTTAGGTTACTTCCCAGAAATGTGTTCATAGATCGAGCAACCTGGGGTACCGTCATCGATAACTCTAAATAAAATAACTATGAAACTTAAAGTTCTAGTTGAATAAAAATTTATGTTTGTGGTCATAACTGCTTTTGTATACCAAATCAAGAATTTGGTTAAAATCTAATAACCGGAAGTTCCACTTTATTTCTGTCATTTTTAGATATTTTCCGAATTTTCGTTTATCGCGATTTTTTTGAAATCGGCTCTAGCGATATTTTTAAAACTTAGTCTATTTCTTTGCTACTTCATTTAATTTTATATGAACTAAACAGTTTCGCTCAATTAATTTTCAAAAATCGAGTAACCAGAAGTACTTAAAGTATTAATTGTGAACAACATATCTCAAAACCAAACATCATATAAAAGTAAAATTTTATATTTAAATTCTTTATCTTCTGCACATGAGACATCAAGAATTTAATTAAAATCGAATGACCGGAAGTGCCACTTTATTCTTGGGATTTTTAATTTTTTTTGTGATTTTCTCAAAAACATCATATAAAAGTAAAATTTTATATTTAAATTCTTTATCTTCTGCACATGAGACATCAACAATTTAATTAAAATCGAATGACCGGAAGTGCCACTTTATTCTTGGGATTTTTAATTTTTTTTGTGATTTTCTCAAAAACAGTTATAACATTTTTTTAAAACTTGCTACGATTATTATGTCTTTAATGACCTTTTACGTGAACTTATTGGTTTTCCAGAAAAATTGCGTTGAAGCAAGTTATCAGAGAAAATTTCCGGAGTTAATCAGCCTTTCGCCTATCCAGTAACTTGGATGGATGACCGCTACAATTATCGTTTCTCCAATATAAACTTAAATAATAATTTAATCATTTACATATCTATGTGCGTAAGCGAAAGTCGTGTGTTGTCTCACACCAAATTTTTTTATTTCCATCTATAGCCTTGTTGATATAATCCGTTATATTCGTTTTAAGCGTGGCTGGCGTTTCTTCCGTATATTTTCTGTAGTTAGTATTATAAACAGCCAATTCTTTTTTACATTCGCCGGCCATATTACTTATTCGATTATCAATCACATTCATAAGTTTAGTTTCAAGGTTTCTATCAACTTTTTCGGATTCAAATCCGAAGTCTGCCAGAGCTTCTGTATTGACTCGCCCATATCAATGTTTGTAACCAAATCCATGTTCTGAATCAGTCTAGCAACATTGGTCAAAGTTTTATTTTGAATATCAAAGCTTTTCGATCTATAGTTAACTTGAAACCTATTCCAGACGCGTCTTTCAGAGCAAATTCTCTCAGGTGGCGGTGTAGTTGATATTTGCAGACAGAAAATCAAAACGACGAACTTGTCAACATTCATCGATCAATGATCATTTGTATTAAAAATATTTAATCATTTTATATTGTATAAGTAGCGCTAATGTTTGTTAAGAAAGCATCAGTTTCCAGTATCCAGTCTCGACTAACTTTTTAACCATTGAAATTATATGGCTATCAAGTCCGGTCTTTCCAGCATTCTTTTCTGCACATAACATGTGTAATTCGGCAATTAATTCGTGAACATATCGCAAATTTTATATTCCACCTTATCGTTAAATTGTTTAAAAAGCATAGGTAGCGCCACTACTTCTACTGCTAGCACTGTTCTCAGCAAACTTTCATCTTTTAGCCACAGCCTCCTTCCTTTTTCGCGCCTTTTGGTTTTTCAGTACGAACTTGTCATACGTTCCGCGTCGCGTCTGCAAAATGTCAAAAATATCCTTTGAATTTGTACTGATCTGTGATCCTCGATCTTCATTATCTTCGTTATCAACAAAACTTATTGTTGCTAAAGGTTGCACTGGATGCCACTGCTTTTTAAATTTTCTAGAATTTTAAGCAATAGAATCCATAGATTTTCTCGTCGCTTCTTTATGTGGAGATCTAACAGAAAGTGGGATCAAATATTAAGAATAGATTTGTTATTATTTTCAATTTATTGTTATACCAACAAACGGTAGAATGCGTGAATTTTGATTAATTTAGTTTCCATCTTTGTCTCGTTGCCGTCATTCAATGTTTTATTGCCCGCAATATCGATACTGCCATTAGCAACCGTCGAATCATCTGCACTACCCACATTTTTATTCCATTTATTATTATTTCTTCATTTGACTATAATAATGTTATCATCAGCTTTAACATTAATCTTATCAAATTTAGGCGCTGTTCGTTAACAATCAAATTATAGGTTTATAAGTTTCTTCAATTAACTTATCAGCAACCATTTTGCTTTGTTGTAACGCCTTCTGCTTGCATTTGACAAACGCTTGAGCTCAAACAAGACACTGTTTTATGTTTTTGTCGTTCGCATCCATAAAATTTAAAACATATTTCAATAAAAGCAAACAAATCAACCAACTAGCCAACCTCCTTTGACTTGAATGTTTTGTGTGCAATTAATGTTGTTAGGTCCTTTCCTATATTAACCTGCATTTATGTCAAAATCTTTATAAATGGAAATAAATCCATACCTATCTTGCCAATATTGTCTATACATATCGAGATATGCTTGAAATTCCGTATATGTTTTAATATGGTTCTCATAAACCTCTTCCAAGTTAAAACATCGCCAGTACGTTGGTGTTGTCTCTAGTTAAATGTTTTGCGTGAGATAAAAGCTATCACCGTGTTTGTAAACTACCATACTGAAGTACAATTTAATGTGGAGTTTTATTTAGCCTCCCATGGCGGCATTATCATTTCGTTTTCGTTGAATGAAAAGTAACTTATGTCCTTAATTGGTTTGAGTACTTCTTCCAGAAACTGCTTCTCCGGAGTTTGAAAATGTAAGTCGCTTTCATTAATTAGTAAAATAATTACCAGGTTCGTTCTACCCGTATTTGGTGGTCCTAGAATTAATCTTCAAATGGTGTTGTTTAACAAGTGACCACGTTTTTTCATTATTTTGATTATACAAGTCCTCGGCTATACCAAACTTTATAATTGAAAAGTATGCTTTGATTAATGATTTTCATTTTAAATGATTTGGCATTCGCCCACATAAAAAATGAGCAAATTACCGCCGTTCTATTTAAAAGAAACACCCAAAATGATATCACATCATTATTGGTATTACTAAAATAGTTGTTAATATTACAGGGCCTGTTGTCATCATATGTGATAAGAGCGAGCGAGAGTCACACACATACACACACACATGCGCGCGCTCACGCACACACACACGCAGAGAGAGAGAAAGTGAGAGGGATAGCTTCTTGTATATTCTATTTATAATGATTTAACTTCGTTAGTAAGGGACTTTATTGGACATTATTATAGTGGATGATGAGGCAGAAAACCATTCTACCAGCCTCAAACTTTCGGATCGATTCCATTTTTAACTTGACGTTTGTGGGTAAATTTTTCAATATCTCGCTCTGTTTAAGACAATCCATCACAAAATTATTATTATTATTGAATTTTGCATATCTAAGGATGGGTTCGATTTCTTTTCGATCAAAGCAGTCGTGTTGAAAGTTTAGATAATTAATTTGTGACGTTTCCAGTGTAACCGTAGTAATATCGCGAAACCCAAACTAATGGAATTCCGAGAATTCTACGTGTTTCGCTATATTAGTGAATCCGGAAGTGTATCAATTAAGGCTGAATTAAAGACAAAACAAACTTTAAGAAAGTGTATAATTGTAGTTTAAATTCCAAATAGAAAAATTGCTTAATCAAAAGCTATTATAAAACATGCTATAAATTAATTCACAAAGATTGCATAACCTGACGCATAAATCACCGTTTACCGTCCGAAATTAATCAAGATTGTTTTGATAATTAATAATAACTAACATAAGTAATAATATCAAATGATTTAAATATTAATTAATTAATAAATCTAAATAAATACTATTGCGCAATATTGCGTCACGTCTTGTAATGAGTTGGTAAAAGCAAATGTATTTGTTATCCGAATTTATTAGATAGCAGACAAATAAAACCATCGAAATCCATATTCGCTGAATAAAGAACGCGAATATGAATTTAACTATAAATAAAACGATTTTGCTAATTGAAAATCAGTCTTCGTATAAGACTCAATACGTGATATTGCCTCATGCATAAACCGTAAAAGCTTTTCTCTAAAGTCAAGCTATTTTGTTATTAAATTTTACAGTGATCTTCACGCGACGTCTTCTGGACTCGCCAAGACTGCTAAAATCCTGAATACCGTTCATATTAATAAACCGTTAAAAAGCGTCGCATGCTAGAGATCTACATATACAGATTCTAGAACAATGCTCTAGCTTTTGTTGCTTTGTAATAAAGATAGGTCGAGTGTAGAACAATATAACCTCAGGAATCCTCGTAACTAAGTAGCCCTGGTGTTACCGCCGCCGAACCAGCAACAAAATCGACTTTGGGTCGACCACAAACAAGTTGCTTTGTAACTGTTTGTGCCAGACGCCAAGCGTTTATCAACGTTATTGTGCATTGAATTGTATCGATAGCGGACGCATAACTACGCTGTACCAAGATTATCCGTCATATAAAACATTCCGTCATTTGCAGACGACTTGACATGTAGCGATCTGCAAACTGCGCTAAACGTTGTGACGCTTAGCAGTACTGAGTCGCAAGAAAGGTCGCTAGTATACGCTAACGCCACCGCACCAGATACCCGTCCCCTGTATAAATTACGTATACGGCCGCCGCCAAGAACGACGCACCCGTGCTCAGATGTCGAAGCATACTGCCGACTCTTGCACTCAGACATATCAGGAACGCAGAACTTGACCAAGACAGAACACGCTGCGCCGATAACTTGTTTCAGCGCCGCGACGACTCCAAATATTAACAGCCGTATAAATCTCATGCAAAAGCTGACTTTTCGTGCATACGAAAATGATTGTAAATAATCCATTTTTGTCTGCTGTCAGAAAACTATGTTTATTTTATTTTCATGTTGAACTATTATAATTTTGATTTGATTTGTGTAAATACGCTGTTCTAATTTCCGTTTAATTTTGTAAATATATTATTATTATTATTACTAGCTTTCTTTTTAATACCGCCGAAAACCGAAACGATCATCAATTAAATATTACCGAAGTTCATTTCATGATCGAAATCCGAGCGACATCATTTTCACTAACGACGTCCCCCGGTAAATAATCATTTCACGGGTATACCGACCGCGAAACCAGACGAAGAGAGCTTTTCAGGTTACTGAGAACACCATCAAGACCCGCCCCCGCACGACCGAGCTATTACCGAGCAGAATGTAAATTCTTCGTCTTCCCCGTGTACCTTTCATTACGATTTGAAACATCACAATATATGCTTGAGAGAGTCGTTGGCGCTAAAGTTTAGTATCATATCCGCATATGGATAATTTTCCAAATTCAAATGAACAATTTGATTGGAGATGTCGAGCTATTTAAATTCAGACGAATTTTCGATTTTTAAAGACCAGTAGATGTTTTTATGAACCAAATGTCGGTTCTTGTTTGCTGCAACGTAGGCATTTCGTTCGACTCCCATTGCTGGAACGCCATGAAGATGATCGGATTTGAATTTAACTTGTACAGATTTAGTTTTGCAGGATCGGTTAGGGTTATATGCGAAACTTTCCAACAAAGTTTCGTCAAAATAATAGTGTAACTTGATTGACTCTTGCAGCAATCATGATTTGTCCGCGCTCCGATTACAATTAACTCTTGGTGCATATTAATGATGAGATTTTGAACATTTTTGCGAAACCGAAAACGTATGCACGCGATATATTTTTTCTCAGTTATTCCACTGAACTTCATTGTTTTAATTATTAGCCTTTTAGTTTTTAATCAGCCAAGCGGCTAAGGTCAAATTATTATTTTTGTGTGTGAAATAGGAAGCATGCCTTTTAATTGCATATGAAATTCCCAAAAATTGAAGTGCATTAACTTTTTGATACGCAAGCTCATATCGAACTTATTGTCCTTCGCTGCAGGAGCTGGAAAACTGTCACATTTAATAGATCTCCTTATCTAAATGTAACTGTTGTACGTGTCGGTTACTAGATCTTGACTTTGAATCTGAATGTGTATTTCGCCGGATAATTCAAATGTTCTAGGTATGTATGACAAGTAAGTATGAGTTTCATATTTGGTCATAGTTCGCCGAAAACAAAACCATCAAGGATGTTTAGTTGAGTCATTATTTTTGAACTTTATGCCGAGAGAAGATGAAAATTTTCACACGTGCAAAGATGAGAAGGCTACTTTTTAAATCTAAATCTAAATGTTGTTTCTTCGAATAGTAAAAAGCAATTGAAGGATTTACTTCTTTTGATGTTATTATTACTGAATTTTAAGCCCATCTTCCACTGAAGACATCTTTTTTTAATTCCAAACGCACAGAGATAAAACGAACATTTCCATCTCAAAAATACTACGACTTTCTTTGATAATAAAAACATTTTTTGTCAATTGTTTTTTGCACAGTTTATACACTCTAGCATTCTTAAGTTGATAAAAATTTTTCCAAAACAATTTTAGTTTATTATTATATTCATGATGCAGTTTTAAAGAACTTTTTCTGTAATTAATCAAATGACTTTTCGAATATATCTTTGTTAAAAATCAAATTTGCAAAAACTTTGTGTGTGGTAAATGTACTTGTTTTTGGATCGTTTATAAGATTAGAATAAACAATTGCAATAAATTCATCTGCTAACTTTGTCGAAAAACAAATCGTTGCATTTGTTAGTTGTTGGTATCTTCAAACAGGAAAAGACAAGTCTGAACAAACGAAATTTGGATACAAAGATCACACGAAATTTGAAAAAATATATTCTGATTTCAATGCCAATAATTTGATGTGAGCCAACACACGACTCTCTCTTACGTATTTTAAAGTTATTTACTTTTCCATAAATATACACTAAAGCTTTATAATTTTAATGTAAAAACATAAACAATTTATCGATTTAAATAAAAAGTGAATAGATATTAATTAACGTATACAAACCATTAAAATATTAATCTATACGTATTTTGGGAACGATAATTGCAACAGTCTCCTATCCAAATTACTAAATACACAAAACGCTGCTTCACTCCAGAGATTTTCTCTGGTAACTCGCTTCAACACATTTTTTTCCGTAAAAGGGCATCAAAGACGTAAGAACTGTAATAAATTTTAAAAGAAATTGTTTGAACCATTTTCGAGATAATTGCACAAACTTATAAATAGCAAGAATAAAGTGGTACTTCCGGTAATTCAGTCGAAGCGATAGCAGCGGCTTTTTATTATTCAATTAATTTGCAACCCCATTTACGTAATTAAAACTATTACTATAATTCAATCGCAACCTAATTTAAACAATTAAATATCCGCGGGATAATTTAAATATTTCATAGATGCTCTATTAATTCGAGTACGAACTCATTTAAATATTTAAAAGCATTTACTATAAATAAATCCCAACCTAATATAAAATTAAATATTCGTGGGATAATTTAAATTATTACAATGATATTCAATTAAATCGCGATCGCATTAAAATCACTAATTACCATTCTATTCACTCAATACATCTCAATTACAATCATTACACGATAATTAATCTCATTACACTCATTATCCTTTCTACACTTTCGAATGTTCCGAAAGTACTATTATTGTAAAATAAAATTTCTTATAAAATTGACATCATTTTATTTGTTTTCTTAATTTTACCATTTTAAGAAAATGCCTCATTTAATTTGTGTTAATTCATATAGTTGTTATCCCTATTTAGTTCGAATTTGTGAAATTCACTAGTAGCAAAAAATTCAACGACGCCCATTTTAATTACAATTCAAAAATGACAGTTCTAAGGCTGCAATTCAAGAATGTAGAGAGTAGTGCTGGAACTCTTTCACTTCAGGAAAGATCTTGCCGAGTGTCTCAGTGAGAGCGTAGCGCTAACATTAATTAGGATTATTCTTTTACAAATGGTGTTCTTTGAATTTATTAAAACATCTTTTACAAATAAATTTGCCCTACGAAACACTTATAGGGAGCTCTTGGCTCGCTCTTCCTTGCAGCCATCCCATGGGGTGAATTATTTATCTGAATATTGTTACATTATATTTCCTATCTGTTGATATTTTCGGTGAATTATGGTAATTCAAATTGAATTATTTATATTACACCTTTTAACTGTTAGGTATTTGGTTGTAGAACACTTAAATTTGTTTATAAAATAAAATTATGGAAGTAAAATTGTGTAACGGTTTCTTTTTAATTATGAACTATTTAGGACTTATTTGCTATTTCAATAATTAATTAACAGTATTTATCAAAATATTATTAAAGGGA
>JAHWXV010711439.1:0-20405 GCA_024586415.1 Phrixothrix hirtus | reverse complement strand
GAATTCAACTTAAGACATCCGCAGAGAATACCTATTCGACATGGAACTGCTGCAGCTGTGAATTCACGTTTTAGTCAAACTGGGAGTGTATCAAAAATTCTGCCAATTGACAGTTCCATTCGAAATCCAAGACATAATGATGACATAATTTAGCCTCAACTCGTGCCGACCTCAAATGAGTTTACGTCAAAGGGCTTTACAATTGAATGTGAGTCGAGAAAAAATTGGACAGCGCTTTGTTTGTCACAAAATTTTTGCAAACGTTGAGAAAAGGTGACGAAATAAAACCATTAGATTGTTGTCCTTGGACTCACTGGATTATTAATTGCAAAGATCAATATTCACACAAAGTCAACGTCTGGTGCGGCATTTTAAGGGACAGAATAATCGGTCCATTTTCTTTTTTAACACCCTAAACGCTCAATGAATACTTAATTTCTTTGATAACCAATTTTGGGATAGTATTGAAAATCTACCCCTCAACGTGCGACAAGAAATGTACATCCAACTAGACGGTGCTTCCATACATAATTCTCGATTGGTTCGAGAATGGTTAAACCAACATTTCCCCATACGTTGTATAGGCATAAATAGTCCACTTCAACCGTGGTCTCCCCTTTTTCCGGATATTTCACCACTTCACTTTTATTTCTGGGGTACCATTAAATAAAGGTGTACAAATTAAGGCCTAAAAATCGGGAAGAGCTTTGTGAAAGAATAGTTGAAGCCTGCCGTGAAATAAATATAGCAGAACTTAGGAGAGAATTGAGAAATACATCAGGCTTGACGCTGGAGTAGTTGAAGGAAGCCACGTTCTGATAAGAAATTCGGACTTGGCGTAAAAATGACAAAAGTGTCAAAATTCGAATCTCGTCCTGAAATTCGGTTTATGAGATTAGAATAAGATTCCAAACAACTTTTTCTAGTAACTTTTTTCGATATCTCTGTCGCATCGTAAAATATCGAGAATAGGCTATATTTGCGAAATCGTAGTAGGCTGGGTTTACACCTCATATTTAAGCTGAGAACCCTAAAAACGCAGTTTACAAAATTCTACCTCTGTACCAAAATTCTAATTTATACTTCCAAAAACAACTATGTCACACTGTAGATGAAAATCTTCAGACCACTTTAGAAAATTTTGATTGTGACTTATTGTGTGTGTAATTCGAACTAGCAGCATAGGCTCTTCATGAAACTTTATTACAATAATAAAGCTCATCAAACACAGAAAATACACGCATGCACATAATTGCACGCAAACGTGTATACATACATAATTATGCATAAAATTAACACCAAAGGTAGTTTTACTTTACAATTTTGCAGTTTCGGGTCAAATTGTTGCTGACCGAAGGTCTCACTAAATTGATGTTCTGTATTTGAAAAATATTTGAATTCAAAATTCCGAAGAGTACGTAGACAAAGTACAATGTCACATAACCAACATTTATTTTGTATATTTATACATAACTATTTAAGCTTTCAGCCTTCATTGTGCGAAGAGAAGCGAATAGAAAGGTAGCAAATGAAATTTCAGAAATATGCATTAGACGTGTATAAAAATTAAACCGTATGAAAAATCAGTTTCATAGACCAAAATATTTATTTCGATCGAGTTTTTGTTACTTTAAAATTAGTTTCAAGGGTATATTACGTTGTCTTGTTTCGAAACACCAGGTATTCATTAATTAAATTATCACTTTCTTTTATCCTGTATGAAATAGAGCTAAAGAGAAGGTATTGTTCTCATCCAAAATTTTGGACATCAAAATTTTAATGGAAATACACATTTTCCAATTCCCGAGTCCGAAAATCGGACTTTTAGAAATTGATCTGTGCTTATGCGTGTGCGTGTGCGCGTGCGCGTGCGCATCGAATGTACGTGTAAACAGGGTATCTCAATAACTAAAAATAAAAAAATAAACAAAATTTTATACTTAAATTTGTAGCCATTTGGACATTTTGAATAAAATAGGATAAGCGGAAATGTTACTTTACTCTTGTTATTTTTTAGTGAACTAATTGGCTTTTATGAGAAAATTTTGTGACGCTATTTTTGGTTTTGGTTGTAGAATACTTAAATTTGTTTATAAAGTAAAAGTATGAATGCAAAATTGTAACAGAGTACGCCCCTGTGCTTTGAATATTCAGATGAAATCGCCACGTCGGCACAATTTTTGAAGCAGTGTTAGATTACCGTTGGTCATAGGCAGTTGTCTAAACTCCGCACTAAATTTATTAAAATAGCGTGTTACATTATTTGTTAGTTTTATTTCTTTGATTGTTTGGCCGTGGTTATTTTTATCACGGGTAAGTTTGATTTCGGATTAATTAAGATCGTAATTAATTTCCTATTGTTGTCTATAGCAAAAAAAACCAGTGGGACCTGTTAACATGGTTGTCTTAAGCTCATAAAGAATAAAAAGGAAATTTATTTATCATCGTCTGTCGTATTCCTGTATGAAGGTTTAATTTAATAAACAATTAATGTTGGCGTTATGGTTTTGGATAATTCAGTTGAAACGAAATAAGTTGGTTGGCTTCAACCGGATAAAGTCTACATCTGGTGAACAAATTGGAGCAAGTGTCTTCTAATGTTTCACTCTTTCTGATGAAATCCAGGTCAGTTTGTCTTTGTTAGTCACTGTACGTCATTTTGCTACAATATATAATCCTTGAAATTTACATTTTATAGCACCTGTTAGGTTATAATTTTGAAATATTGATAACAAATATCAACTGTTTCTTCTCTTCTAGCGTTTTTGTTATTAGACGATGTTTGCCTGACGTTATCAATTTTGTTTATTGTAATTTTTATTTCTATTTTGTTCCATTAAAATTAATTCTTATTCTAATGAACGTTAACAGAGAAAAATAGCTTGTGCCTTGTTTTCAAATGTTCAAGTGTACTTTATTTTTGGGTATGTTGATGGTAACATAATTTATTATTTCCATAAAATATCTGGTGGTCAGGAACCCATTAAAGTAAAATTTCATTAGCCAAGTTTGTCATTTTGGTATCACGAAAGGGATAAAAATTAAATTAGTAGATATTAAGAATTGTTATTTATTCCGTTTTTGTATTTATTGCCGAAACTCGTGAATGGTAAGAAACGATTTTCTTGTTTTACTTCAGCTGAATTTCTTTTTTTATTCCAAAAACCTTGCTTTTCTTTAGCTTAGGTTTGCACCAGGACTTAGAAGCCGTCGTACATTTTGACGTACGAGATAGGAAGAAACATTCGACTGGCGTCCTTTACAGGTATACAATCCTTCTTTTTCTATAGGTACCATCTGAGAAGTGAGGTCGAAAGCCCAGACCTGTGTAACAAAGCCGCCCACGTTCTCCGATTTAATTCAACTGAGCTAAGCCGCGGTAAGTTTTGTTTCTATTGCAACAAGAGCGACTGAACCGGTTGCTGTACGATCTTACGTGGAAATTTGTTGAAGCGAGTTATCGAGGAACATCTCCGTAGTTTAGCAGGGTCTTTCCTGTCTAATAATTTGGATGGGCAACCGTTTCAATTGTCGTTCTCAAAATAAACCTAAATAATATTTTAACTATTTGTCGACATTATTTGCACATCTATAATATATAAGTCAAACTCGTGTGTTGGCACAAACTAGATATTTTTATCATATCTTTCATTGACGGTTACTTTAACAATATTTTTTAAAGGCTTTATTTTTTTTAATTACGTTGTGTTAGACTAAAGTTATTCCTTAATATAGTGTAAAGGTATTTTAGACATCGCATTTCTGAAGTTATTTTTAGACTCGCTTCTTGCACTAAAAAAGATAGCTACGATAACTTGGGTTAGGTAATGGACAAGGATTAATCTAGTATCCTGCTAGATGATGGGCAGATTTTCCATACATAAATCCTTATTAATAAGTTTTTGCGCATTAACTAGAGGAATTTAAAGAAACCATAGGCGTATCACAAAGTTTTGCTAAAGCAAAATAACTATTATTTAAAATTAAACTACAGTAAATTTAACTGTGTAATGAATCTTCTTTTAGGGTAAGTAATGAATATTTAATATAGCAGTTGTCAAATAAATTAATTCGTTTAAATTGCCCTTCATTACTTAAAAATGCAAGAGTTTTTACGGGCGACGAGATTTTTGTTTAGAATACGACACATTCTCTGTGAATTATATTCTTTTACTAAAGACGTACCCCGTGATTTAAATATTTATATTATATGTATACAATTAAATATTTAATTGCATCATTTTCTATTACAAAATTAGATAACTTTAATAACAGAACAAATTTGTAAAGCTATTATTAAAACCCTATATATGGCCATAGCCTATGACCTAAACTTTTAACTATTACTGAGAATTAAAACAACTTTAATTAGCGGGTATACTTACCAAGAGGTCGCAATTTTGTTAGAGTTAATTACAGTAGTCCTAAATAACATCCTAAATTTTGTCAAGTGATAAGGTAGTTATCTGAGAGACTTCCTATGTAATCAACGTTGAGAAATGATAAATTGGTAATAAGTTTCAATATTTCCCAAAAAAGCAAATGAGGACGAGCTGTTATTGAAACATTCGATTCTGCATAATGCAATTCAAGGACAAAAATCTTCGCCACTACATAAATATTTCATAGCTTTAGAGGAAATTATAAATTAATAATACCGGACTTTGTCATTTTTATTGTGAGTTTGAGCTGGACCGTAGAGAAATGAACAGCCATTAGCATTTTAATGGTTTTTACACCATAAAACGAACTTACACCAGCTGAGAATCAATTAGTTGATGTTGTTTTGATAGTATACGAGTAGTTTACTAAATTTTGTAAAAAGTAAAATGCATTGGTGTATTGCGAACTTCGAGAAGTGTCGCGTTTGAAACATTTTATTAGTAATTGTTAGCAATAAAATAAAGCTATTTTGCTTTCCAGTCCAAAGTTACAACAATTTAAATTAGTTTTAATTAAGCTTTAGGGTATCATGAGGGAATTTTTAATATCATTTTTATGTTAAAGTAATTGTGCAAAAAGTCCTCAAGACCCCGTATTTTTGAATTGTTCTATTCAGAATTTATTACGTTTAATTTTATCAATTTAAAAATAAATTATTATTCTGAATATATGATGATTTTGAGTTTATGAAATCTTTTACTTGACGATAATTTTAGATCCCTTTTTCGCAAACGCTTAGTCATATTTTGGTATTTTAACAATTACGCTTGCCCACATGAATAAGAATAGAAATTTTGGGGTTATCGAATTTATGGCGAATGATATCACATTGGCAAAACAAAGTTTTATGTTTTATTTAATTGTGATAGCTATCCTGAGAAACTCAAAATTTATTCTTCTAAACGAGCACTGAAGGTCTGATTCAGATATAAGGATATCTAATTAGGGGCACCAACTTACAGATTTTAGAGAGGGATGGTTGTTCATCCACTGGCCGTTAATTATTAATTAACGTGATTTATCTTGACTTTATTATGGCCGAGCGAAGCTTATCTGCAGACGAACCCAATTTTTGTTTTGTTCTGGCAGTTTCAAATCTACTACCTAACTTATTTAGTAACTAACTTAAAATGTTACTCTGTTCATGTATAAACTAATTAACACAAACAAATTAAACCTTCGAAAATTATTTATTACGTATGAACAAAAATGTATATTTGAGACAAAAATTTGATCTCTAATGTGATACATATAAGCATCGCAAAATCAATATAATATCGTTCACTTAATATTATTTTAAATAAACTTAAATATAAATAATTTATGTTGTCACCAGTGCAGTTATTTTACAAAGAAAAGGTGCTCTTATACCTGCTTGTCCCAACAAAAGGATTATTGGAATCAATTGTTATTTAACCTACTTATGAATTATATTATTTTAACTAATCTATTAAATAATCGGCGTAAATTCATTTACGACCTATGATGCAGAAGTTTAAATCAAACAAAATAGTTTAATTAATTAACAAAATAAAGGTAATGCCCCGAATTTGATTTATTAAATTTTCGTTTCATAAAACGGTCTTTACTTTCATTACTGGCGTAATAGTTTTCAATTTACTGCTCTTGGTTTCTTCCTTTTATTGTTGAAGATAATTCTTTATTTTAGCGTTGTTAGTATCACGCTAATTTTTGCAAACGACAAGATTGGATTTCTTGTTCTAATTGTTCCTGAAGCATGGGATCCAAATGATGGAACTTGTCGCTGCCTTTAATTTATCGGCAACCATATCAGACGTAGAACTTTGTCACAGATGAGATGCATCACTTAACAAAGCACAGCTTTGTATTTATTCACAAATGATAATAGCGCGCACTTCTCGTGAAAAAAGCCTTATTTAAGGGATGTTTCGAGTTTTTATGTACATTATCCTTCCAGTTATTTTAAACTGGCCAAAAACTGCAGATATCGTTTGAATTTAACGAATCATGTCTAAATAACAAAGTTCGTTATCTTGGAAAACCAGCCAAACGTGCTATTTTTCAAATTCGGAGGTTTTATAATTGGTGAAAGTTTTCTAATTCCTAGTTGTCAATCAAAGAAGCGTTTTAGGTAAATTTTAAATATCGTGCTTTTGAAATGGATGCGAAACAAGTGTCTACCGAGTATACCCTACAAACCTTTCCTTTATTGAAAAATGCCACTTTGAAAGATTTGTTTACTTAAATGGTAAATCCTACTTTTAGTTTTCCTTATTTTGCTTCTAATAAAAATTTATTTTAATGTATTTTTGAATAAATTTTTATTATGTTGTACAATTATAATTAATATTAATTTCGATTGCGTCAACAAGGTTTTCCCAGAGATGTATTGTACAAATAAAACATAACCCTACCTAAATTTGTACGATAATATGCATATTATAAAAAACGAACGAGTTAAAAGTTTTAGGACTCTTAACATTAAATCAAAAGTAATTTGACAAGTTTCAGGGATATCATTTGAATCTAAACTATTTAAATATATTTTTTAAATGCAAATAGTTGGCTTAAAAGTTCAGATTTAATTAAAAATATTAAACACATAGCTCAAAGAATATCAGTAATTAAATTAAATAGTTATAATCGAAAAGAAACAAGAAACATGGTGAAGCACTGAACAAAGAGAGATATGAGAAATGTGATACGAGTATAAACAACTACCTCTTTACCACGAAGGAACCCGAACGTTTGTAATTTATATTCAGCATTAGTGGGCTGCCGCGAGACCTTCGCCAAAATATGACGGTAGAAAACGGCGTTACACAACTTCAGTGGATAATTTAAGTCAAGTTGTAGAATTTACAGGATCGTACGGTCAGCTGAGAAAACGGGGTGATTCAAACGTTCTTATAAAAGGATCTTTGGTAAGTTGCGACACGCTGGTAACGTCAAAAGTCGAAATTTTTGTTATAATCATAGGGGCGCCACTTCATCATTTGACTGGAGTTCTTATAAAGAACAACTAGATGAAGATCAGGGTATGAAATTCTTAGGTGATTGTTCAACTGCTTCAGCTATGTTACTGTACTAAAAGGAAACCACTTTATTTTCTAGCTTACAATGCGTTCTTATCTGACTGCTAAAAGTTAAATAAAGTGTGTTAATAGTAAAGAATTTCAATAAGAGAGACGATTCAAATAATAGTCGGTATAATGAAATAAAATATGAATGGTCAAATTCCATGCAATAAATAAACAATTATAAAATATAAAATAAATGTCTAACCTAATCGAGGATTCACGATGTATAAGTTGAAGGTAATTCGAATCAACAGCAGGTATTGCCGGTAACAGTTACCAAGTTACATTGCACATTTGCTATATTATTTTAAAATTCATCAACTAGCTTATATTCTGAGATTCTAAGGAAACTACGCACACGATTGAAATAACATTAAATGTCTGTTAAATCAAGCAATTCGCTTTATATTTAATTATATTCTTGAGCTCACAATGACGATCACTTTGTAGAGAAAGGTTGGAAACGGCAAAAGTTCTACAACTTTTGGTACTGGTTCCGAATTTAGGGGATGGTATGACCGCATAGAAGAGATATTGAATGTGGCGCCGGGACATGCGAATTATCTAATATCTGGTTACAAAGGTACTGTTATATCAGAAGATAAGTGGAGGATATTGTGGGATTTAAGGAAGCAACTTTGTACCATTAGTGATAGAAAGTAGGCGGTATACCAAAGGTAGGTTATGGCTTATACCAGCTTAACTCGTGAGAAGTGCGCAATATAATAGAGGTAGTATTTCCAGACAAGGGCATCCAGATCCTGGTATGCAGCATGAATCCATGGGAAGAATTAAACAGCTGACTGCCACTTTTACAAAGACTTGTGTTGCAAAATGACTCCCAGTGTAACTTTTGTCATGGAATTTTTCGTGATGCCCTGTATCGAATAACCAACTTAAATGAATCATCCTTCTTACCTCTAGAATAAACTCGAAGTTATAGTTTGAATATAAATAGACGAAGCATAGCTTGTCAGATAGTTCTGAAATTGCTATTGGCGTGTAAAGTATTTTTCGTAGCCATATCTAAAGTAATTTTGAAAACGTCGTAGCCTACCTAATTGGAAAATTAAACTGTGGCACGTTGTAATTAGATGTAAATTGCATATGAATAAGCGAGTAGAAATAAATAGTTAAATAACATACGAGTTTTGTTGCAGTACCTAAAAGATATGCAGCATTGTTTTTTACGTTTATATAGTTAATCATATCGTTACCAAATTATTTTATTTTATTACATAGTACTTTTTTCAGTCTTATGCAAGCGGTTCATATGTTCGTACAAAATTTTATGAATAGGGACGCATCAACCAAGTTTTCGACTAATGACTTCACATTTCAGAATATTTTCAAAATCGCAACATTTTTCATTAAATTTATTTATAGTGTATGTATAAATATGTTCAAAAGTCATACCGGTGTTGTCTTCTCATTTGATTTATGCATTTCCACATGCATATTACCACTGTCCATGAGATTTTACGTCGAGTTTACCTATAGAAGAACCATATATTTTACTTTTAATTTACATTGAAATGGGAAATGATTTAAGCGTAGGTCTATTAATTATGTAATGTAATTAAACATAATCACAGCGATCAATTTAACATTTGTAATCGTCGCGCTTATGTATTATATTATCTGGAAACATGGTCTACATTCCTGGTTTTAGATCGCAGTTTTCATGATAACATTAATTTCGCCTTAAATAAATAAGGTCACGTTTGGAAACATCCTCAAGCGCATACAGACCATGTCACAGGCGCGTTTGGCGTTACGCTCTACAACGATACTGATGTCCCGCTATCTTCTTGGAGGAGGGAGGGTCCCCGCTTTCACCAGCGCGTCCGCACTATAAGGGATATAGCTGAAAAAGCGTACAAAAACTTGAAATATGGTGGAGGGGAGAGCACAGCCCCTGGTGGGCCATATACTGAATAGAACTGTTCCTCGGAACAGGGAAAAACGGTTCCGTGGCCTATAGCCGGGTTGAACCGGTGTTGCCTTTTATCAGCACCCTAAATAATATAAATTAAGATCATAGCTAAAGCGGGGTACCAGAACTAATAGATATCCCCTGAAATGCAAGGTAATAGCTGTTAATTTATTCTAAGTTCAAAATGAAAGTCTAGTTGGTCAATACTATTTATTTATTGCTAAAGAAATGGTTTACTTAACATACACAAAACAGCAGGATAAAAGGTTTACAGATAACTTCTCCGGCTCTTGAATGTAGCCTAATGCAAGAGGTACGGGGAAAACTAGTCCATCTCCTATAACTGTAATTATTGTTTAAATATATTAGTTATAGTCAACGTAGATATGCGTCCATAAGATGGACAAAAATTATGTATTAATCGGCTCCACTCGCAACGCGAAGTTTAAGCTGGCCTGTACAATAGTTGGCAGCCGAGACGATAAATTAAACTGGATTTCCGCCGATGTACGTTGACATTACAATAACGCCATTTGTAGGCAAACAATAGGGAAGCAAAAGAACAATGTGATAGAAAGATACCTTAGTCTTAGTTGTCACTTCAGCGGGTTTTTCGATTTCCCACAACCAGAATCGTCAGTCGTGAATTTATTTCTAGATTCCTGCACCAACAGGGGGACCTCACAGGTCTAAAGAAGCTACAACCGGGGTCTAAAAGGCAGACAAATCCCCAGAGATACACTATTCCATCTCTCAGGCCTGGTGTTCCGCCACTACAACGGCGGAAACCTTACACTCACTCGGACACTTCAAAAAAGAAATCACTTACACGACGGATTCTTTCATGTACGACCTACGCGTGTTTTTAACTGCCAAAACGCAGGGGGGTCCCGTGACGCGTTAGCGCCAATTATACCCGTCAAAATCCATCATAGTGTAAATCATCTAGAACTGTCAACATACTTTTTAGTACATACATTTCTCGGAGAGAGAAAAGCTCGTCTCTCGTGCTTTATCCGACCGAGAACCTCTACTTGCTTTTCAATCGTCACGGAGCATATAATAAAGCTCGACTCTCGCGTTTTATCCGACAGAACCACCAAAAAAACTCTCTATGCTTATTTATTTATTTTCTTTCTGCCATCTCGCCAACCACACCATTACTGGAGAACAAACGGCGGCAAATTTTAAAAAAAAATTATTTATTAAGCCTGGAACGCCAACGAAACCTGACACCCTTGTATGTTTAATTTTAAATTAAATTTATCTAGCAAAAATAATAAAATCCAACCTAGTTTTCCTAAAAACCTTTATTATTGAGTTCCACATATTTTTCGGTCCTTAAAGTTTAAACCATCATCAGGGAAACAAATTAAAGTAAAATTAATACTACATATGATTAATAATACATATAATTGATACTACATATTAGTTTAGTAGGAAGTAAACTTACTTTACTTCCTACTAAACTAATATGTAGTATTTTCAATTTTAACAACGATTTGTATTAATTTTTATTTAATTCGATTTTCTGATGATGGTCTAAACTTTAAGGACCGAAACACATGTAGAACTCAATAATAAAGATTTTTGGGAAAATTAGATTGGATTTTGTAATTTTTGATGCATATAATTTCGTTTCCCATCCAAGTTTATGGAGTTTAATAAATAAATTTATCTATTTTACCTTACCTAAATCCTCTAATATTTATCCTTTTAATTCACTAATAATAATAACGAATTTATTCAAAGTGTATATTTTACTTAACTTAACAACAATAAAAAACTTTGATTAACTTATTTCAGGTTTTAAAGGTATACTTGCCCTTCGACCTATTGTGTTTATTACAAAGAAAAGGAGTACATTACTTAGGCAGTTAATTTAAATCAAAAATTGCAGACGTTTAATTAAGTGTAAATAAATATCAAATACTCCAATGTAAAATCAATACTTATGATGGATGACTATATTAAATTCAAGTATTCTAAAAACGAATTTGGAAAAGCAACATGGTATCTAAATTTAGAAGTCAATAAGTTATTCTAGAAAGAGAAAAATTAAATGGAAAACTACGTTAGATATTTAATTCGATCTAAATTTTTTCACAAATTTCATTGAGATTCAATTTATAGCACAAATATGGTGCTGTGTAATAAATTCGAACTGCTTGAAAAGGCAGCCCATTAAATTTACAAATGATTGATTAAAAGCCAAGCTAAAATAATATTTTCTTATTTCTGAGATAACTGCTTTAAAATAATAGACGAAACAAATTATACGGTAAAACTAAATATATTGAATTAAATATGTTTTACGAAAAGGTTAAAGCGAAATACTATTATATCAACGCAACTTTGCCTATTTTATTTAAGCCTTCAGATCCTTAGGAGCATGTAAATCATAGAGTAATCCATCAAAGTAACATAATTAAAAACCCTTTTGATGCTACATATAAAATATCTAATCTACATAAAATACCGCTTGATTTTGTTTATGAAATTTTTTTGACAATTATCTATTAAAAATTTAAAATAAATTTGAACACTTTCAAAGTAATGCATGATTGTGTTTTACCGTTAATATTTCAAAATACCAAAAATTAGTTTGTAGTTGTGTAAATCACGCTTTCTGAACGTTTTCAGTTGATGATGCCAATCATAATTTATGTTTCAGTTAAATCAGTCATATGATTACAATTTCAAAGGCGCGTTTTATTTAAATAAATCAGGAAACACTTCAAGAAATAATTAAACAGAAATATTTTGTGTTTTTTACATTTCAAAAAAAGTAGTGGCTATCTTTGTGTACAGTAACGTAAACTTCTAATAAAGACTCCCTGTATTTCGGTTTTTATGTAATAAAATAAGATAATAAGGTCTACCTGACCAGGAATTGAAAAACAATGAAAAATGTTATGGATCATCAACATCTGTTATAACTTATTGTTCATATAATGTTTAAATAACAACTTTACAAAATATCAATTTTTTCTTACTACAAATAAAATTATAATTAAACATTTTTAAAAACAATACAAATAGGCGTTATTTTACTATAGTAGGGTAATAAAGTCCACGGAACAAAAGTTAAGAAACTAAAAAGTAAGAACTATGTTTGGTGTTTTAAATCAAAAATGACTAATTATTAACATATTTAACGAATTTAACAGCCATCAGGGCGCCGAAATGTGTCTAAATCATCGACTAACAGACCGACACATTCTTCATGGTACCATTTACCACATTTAGTATATTGCCTCATATCAACCATCCTATCTTCTGTACATGCATGACAGTACCATGCCGTATTCGAATTCGTACTATCATACTTTTTATTAATTATTTTGGGTTTGTCCTTTTTTCTATTTTTTTGTGTTAAAAAGACTTTTCGTTACTGGTGTTCCTCTATAATTAATTGCTTTCTTTTTAACAGACGATGTTGTCTCTGTTGGTTTTATCGGAGTTGGCATGAGTTCGTGAAATGATAATTTTTGTTTTAATACAGAGAGAGGATCATCTTCATCGGAAGATTCAGAAGAATAAACCGTAGAATAATGGCTTCTTTCAGTGTGTCGAGGTTGTATCAAATTTGTCTGCACTTTTGCCACGGAAGTGGATGCTACTGAACCAAATGTTTTATAACGTGCTGAAACGCTTCTTGCACCCCAGAGATTGTCAAGGATGGTAATTTTCCTGAATTCTCTAGTTTGCTCCGGCCACCACAGTGGAGGTAGAGGGGTTCCTATGTTGATAATGAAATTACTTTAGCAGAAATTCAGGAATGATTTACGAACGTCAAAAATCGGGAAATCAGTCGGGATCAAAGGCGCCACTTTGTTTTAATATTGTCCAAAGGTCAGCTGTTCTAGAAACCGGGAAAAACAAAGAAACCTATAGGTCGAATCAAAAAAATGGTACACACTTACTATTGAATTATTTCGCGTACATCACTGGATACCTTTTTTGATCAGGTTAAAATCAGACGTACAACCTAAAATACGTTATTTACTTACTACTAACCAATACTCAAAAGAAAACAATTGGACATTACACTATTAGGCTTAATAACATAATAAGAAGAGATGCGTTATTTAAATGTTTCGTATAATGAGAAAGGGACAGATATACATAAATCTCTTCACAAGAATAAATAATCGATAACTCTATACTAAAATTTCATTCGGGTGATCCCTCGTTTCTAAAGCTTATGATTAATCCAAAATTAGGTAATACAAATTGGCCTTAACGGCCTCGATAATTTAAACAATCATAAACTAGGGCAAATTAAAGTTTTATCTATAACGTTAATTCTATCGTCTTTCCTTTTTACGTGATCGAACTTAGGTTTCAGCGGAATTTAATTAGAACAGATAGGGCGTCTTGTTATCGCACTATTCAATCATAGGTTTATATATAGAAAGCGTCACTTACATAAAGGCAAGAAGTTTCTAGATGAAGTGAGCCCGTGACGGTACCAACGCCTTAGGTTCTAGATGATATCGTACTTCTAGGGTACGTCACGAACACGTTCCTACCCTTGTAGGACACGGGTGAAGGATGAGGTTGACCCCAGTGAAATCCGCCAGAAGACGTTGAATAATGGATTATCCTTAATTCATTATTATACTAAAACGTCAAGAACTTTTAATTTGAACCAGGACACGGTCCTGCTTCTAAGTGCATTTGTACCCGGGAACAAAAGGAGAGCTCGCTTCTTTTTCGTACCTTGCTTGGTATTTTAGATGATGTAAGAGAAAGCGGGTAGGAGTGACATTTGTTACTTGTTCAAGGTTAGCCCGTCTATGAATTTGCTGATGACGAAAATATCTCGCGCTTTGTTACATTGTATTTAAATTGAATTTATTATTACACAAGGGAATATTTAAATGATTATCTTAGCTAGAAATACTTTGTAATTAGGAATACCTGAATTTAATTTAATGTTCTTGGATTATTGTCTGTTTTCCAATAAGCGCACCGTTTTAATAATATGTACTGATATGCCCCGGGTGTCTCTAAAAAGTTTATCGTGTATTAGCCTAAAATATTAAGATGCGCTTACAATACCTTTAATTGTAGTTTCGTTTTGGTTTCGAGTTTTTGAAGTCGATGGTTTAGGTGATGTAGAAGGTGAAATGTTTTCTTTATTTGTAGTGTAAGAAGGTAGTAGATTTGGAATATACGTTAAGGTGGATGCAGCAAAAGCAGTCTCTGGAATTGCCTCCGGATTTAAAGGAAATAATCTAGTTGCATTAAAACCGTTTGTGATACACTTTGAGGAAACACTTGACAGAATAGAATTAAATCTTGCTTTAGTTAATTTCTTTTCTGGATTTTAAGCTAAAAATGACAATACCTTAGCATCCCAGTGGTGTAAAAAAGACCGATAAACTCCCGACTGAAGTTCATGTGTAGTGTTTGAAGGTTATTGCGTAGTTGTGCCTTATTTAATTGATTTACTATCAATGTTGGGTCAAACGAACAGTATGTTTTTATTTCGAGGGGGCAAAGGCCACACACTAACAGTATTCGGTAGCTATGTTCTCGGTGGCTTGAGATTTTAATGACACTTCTAGCTTTTACCTGAAGGCTTAACTTAGGTACTTACAGTTCTTCTGTCTTTCTCGAACAAATAAGACAATGTGAATTTAAAAATGAATTTATTTAAATAGGATAATAATTTGAAAATTAACTATACAACAAAGAAAAATAAAAGCAATAAATAAAATTAATGTTAAATTTGGTTTAAAATATGAAGTTACTATTGATGCGATCAATTTCTACAAAGTTTATTTATGTGTAGCTTAAATAAAGGTTTTCCACCTGCATGAAGATTTGTAATGAAAATAAATGTTTACGACCTTTGTTTAAGCAAACTTAATTATGTTTCTATTACTAACTAAATTTCAAATGAATTTCCTTTAAACTTAACTGCTTTACAAATTAAACACTCGCAGTTCGCCTTCGCGGCAAAATTAAATTAACTATTATAAAGAACTATCAGCAGAAGCAAAGTGAAATAAACATAAAACAAAGACCAATTTATTTAACTAATAGCAACAATTGACAAAATTACTATTCGATCGATACGTGTTACTATTACAGCAACGGAGCACAGTATTACAACAAGAAGAAGTGCTTTGAAAACGTCAGTGCAGAAATTTTACTCGTCCACTTGCGCGTCTTTTACATATGTAACGTTTAGTTAAGAGCGCTTAATTTAAATATTGCTTTTTGGTATTGGGTCTTATTACACGACAGGCCTTATTATCCGTAGATACTTTATGCAGTGAAACTTTTATTTAATGATTGATAAATCCAAAACAAGACTTTGTTAAATTGAACACTTCATAACAAAATATCATTAATATTAGCATGTCGAATATATTGATGTAGGGTGATTTTAAAAGAATGTGACACACTAGCTATAAACGAGGAGGTAGTTGTAAATCCAAATAATGTTTCCTTATAAAAGGTTCCTTGTCGTGTGCAAACAAAACGCCATTAAAGAAGGAATAATTATTTATTTGGTGTTCTCTGTAATAGTATATAATGTCACTGTAAAACACAACAAATGAGTAATGGAAATATGGCGCGCCGTTGTACTCCCTTTACACGTTCAAGTTGTGAGTCGAGATTAAAATGTACATAATCGGTGATATTCATTTCCATTATAGGCACGTTTGTATCTATGCAATATTTTGTGCAACATTTTGCACAATTCTGCATTTAACCAAACTAAGTTGTGAAAGTGGTTGTCATAAAATAAAAAGTAGTATTTAATTTAGCTACTTTAGCCTTCTAAAATTATACAACATTTCATAGCTACAAACGAGCATTATCTGGATTTAGACGTACTTGCGTCGTTCGCCTTTTTAATTCGCCGCACTCTATATATAAAGTTTATATCTATTAATTAATTTAGTAAATAATAGTTAATTGTAATCTATCAACTTTTTGAACGCATTCCATATAAGATTTTTAATGTGACATAGTTTTCATAATCCAATTAGCCTTGAAAGTCATAGTTTAATAAATTCGAATTTAAAATAGACAGGTTCGTTGTGTTATTCTATAATAATAACAAAACCCTATTCCCTATTCCAGTTACTGTCATTAAAAGTCTCTTTAGTTGTGTTAGGAATTAATGTAAAGGAGATAAAGTATTTTAAATTATTTTAGCTAAAGAAAAAATTCCATATAAAATTTACATATAATTTACTACGTAGTTTTTTTAAAAGGTAACGCAAGTTTTAAGAGTCATAATCAAAACTTTTCAAGAATGAAATCATCTTATACCAGACAAAATGTTTAGACTTCAATAATACGCGGCATACTTTTACCGCGAGTTACGTGGCCTTTGTCTAGTTAATATTTTAGTATAGTCTGTTAGTAGAAAATAAATTTTCATGCGCAGGATCCTACCTAAATTAATTGATAATAAACTTGTTCTGTAAATTGATTTATAGTCATGTTAATTTATCGATTGTAACAGTTATTTTGATACCTGGCTTAGCAATTATTTCATTATACCTGTTGATATGTAACTTTCCTTTTATTTAAAGGCACAAGCAATTTTATTTTTCAGATACGTATGTTTAAGATGAACAATTGTAAATATTTCTATCAGAGATCTCAGGCCTTCTTCAGAATTAACGCAAGCATAACGCTTGAGATTGCATAAATTCAGCGAAACTACCAACCCCCATTTAGCGACTTTAGATTCAACCAACCAGCTTTCTCAGCTAAGATAGTTATTTTCGAATAAAGCTAGTGGCGCCTTCTTTGCCGATTTTCGACGTTATATATATTCTAGACTATTTCCAGGTGATTTCCGCAGAATATTTCTGGTTAATTGAGAATCGACCCCTCCCGCTTGGATAGTTGACGCGAACTTCGTCTGGAAAATGTAACCATAAGTTTCTCCAGGGCTTCAATCCTATTTAAATTGTGACATTTTTCGATTTTTATTTTATTAGTTTACGTAGTGCCTGCAGATACTCCAGAATAATTGACAAAACAGTTACGTACTGCTGCACAAACACTTCCCAAGATCTCGAAACTGTCCGTTAAACATAACAATGTTTACGTCGTAGGACACACGCGTGTACGTTAATTGCGGTAAACATTTTGAACGCATCTTTTAAAGATAAACTAAAAGTTTTGCAGTTCTCAATGTATAGTAAAATTTCACTAATTCGGAATAGGCGATAATCTAGAATGTTGTAACAAATACCTTTGGAAGGCAAAACGAAAAAATAGGAATAGCGACATGGACTTCGTTAATTTAAAATTAATTTAGAAGAGTTCAATGAAATTTAAAATACGAGTTTGTTGAATAAATGCTTTTAATAAATTTACCAGACCTTATGTGTACTAATTAGTTAAAAACTATTTCAAATAATTATTAGGTCACTTCTTTAGAAATTCATGATGGTAGAAACTAGAAATTGAACCTGGATACTTCTTAAGTAACTTACCTTGATGAGTGAACCGGATGAGCTATCCTAACCTTAACCTCACAACTAAGTGGAAGGGGAAGGTCGCAGTATCGCTTATATTTTTCTACTCATATGGTGGAAACTAACCTTATTAAATACCACATTTAATTGAGCGACTGTGACTTTTATTTAAATAGTTTTTGAAAACTCTTAGTTTTTTAAATAAGATATAATGACCTAAACACCAATACCTCAGGTGAAAATTAGCTTAATTTCCTCGCATACTTGCTATGAGTAGAAAATGCGTTAATTGTCGAAATAAATTTTGCAAAACGAATGCTTATCGTTAAACTTTTAGTTAGTCTTATCAACATACAACTGCTAGTATGGTTCAGGTAGAAGACAAGAAGAAGTTGAAGCGAATATAATTGATCACCTAAGAGAACTTGTGTATCCAGGGACATTGATTCTAATTTTAGTATTTTATTCCGCCCGAGAAATACAATTCGCATTCTCATAAAATTCACTGGCTTTATTATCTAGTTGCATTAAAGATTAAGGAATTTAAACAATTAAATAATGCAAATAAATTTAATACCAGAACGTAAGCCGTTACCGCCAGTAGCTGTTATGACAAGTAAGTTGAAGTAATTAACCGAGAATAGGTAAATTTCAATTAAATTTAATTATTAATTTGAAACATAATAAACTGCGTACACAAAATGTTCTTTTTGAGTTACGTAAATATTGTAAGGGCGTCTGAAATTTTAACAACCTGTAACAATTATTTAAAAACACCCGATATATATGTTCATGACAAAACATATTTGGTAAAATATCATCATTTCTGTGTCTAAAATTACAGACGTAAATTTTAAGGTATAAGTAACTTAGTTGAAAACAATTTTTCAAAATCATTTTCGAACAAAATTTAATAATATTAGTAATTCCCAGTTTACGCTTTGTAAAATAAAGGGCTTTTCTTAAAACTGGTACGCTAGCAGCTTTAGGAGAACCTTTATCTTTCTGAAAATATATGTTAGCCACCCATCCTTCCCCGCGCATTTCAAGGAAAAGTTGTAGTCACAAGCAGTGGAGATTAGAGTGTCAAAAAGGAAGCCTCTTCCTTCAGTGTGTGTGTTGAGGTTAAATTAAAGTGAAATAATTTGAAGAGCTACCCAAATTTGTACAAGGGGATCGAATTATTGGAAACTCGGTTAAGTTTCGTTCAAGGCGGATTATATTTGCGGTCAGTATCAATAATTCCCATTTGATTCGTAACTAAAGGTTAGGATCAAACGAGGACGTCCTTAAAGTACGATATCAATTAGAATTCCTAGGCAGTGCGGTTTTCCAATTCCTTCGGGAAGTTGCAGCTCACAAAGACACCAAGTAAGTGATACATCTTTACTTTAACGTCATTGTTGGTACCTTTCGAAGTTCCATTAAAATCTCTACCCTTTTCTTTTGCAAAATATATTGGAACAATTAATTCGATCACGTATAAATAAAAGACGATTTAGTTAAGGTGTAAATAATAAACTGAATTATTTTTTTTAACTTTTAACTGTTCAATTAGTTGAGGCCGTTAGTGCCAAATGTATTGACTATTTTAGGAGAAACGTTAATTATTAGAAAACCAGGGGTCTCCTAATTTAGTTTTAGAAAATTAACTGTTTGCTTTATTTTCGTCAGGAGATTCATGTAATTTTTATAATTGTATATGCCCTGAAATAGGGTTCTTTGTTTTCCCGATTTCTTTAACAACTGGCGAATTGACTTAATCAAAGTGGCTCCCTTAATCACGATTTATTTTTGACAAGTGCTAGACGCATCTAAACCTAGCTGTATTTGTTAACTAACGTGGAACACCCCCCACCCAATATTCGTTGCATCGGCCGGAGCACCCAAGCTAGTTCGGGGCGCTAAACGTCGTTCTTCCCGTTTTAATATATAATATTAAAGTTGTATTCTAATTTTGCCTATGTATAACTGTGAAATATTATTTCTGCAATTAAATTGTTTACTCTTCATGTAAAAGTAACAATGTATGCTGTGTATATGAATAGTTATCAAAATAAATGCAAAAATCAAGGTGAAAATAGTGCATAAAGGTATTTTAAGCATGATCAAGGTTTCACGAGTAATCTAAAATTACATTGGCCTAAGTGATTGAGCCATGCCTGGTTTCCTAAAAAACTAAACAACATTTTTGTAACCAAAAAGAAAAATCGGTATCGAATTACATGAACCCTCTTGATTCTATAGAGGGCCATAAAATATATCCCAAGGGATTTTAAATACTTGTTGATCAGTTTTGTGAATGCATTAAATTATTTCTTCAATAGCGAAGAAATGACAGACCAGAAGGGTTTAAATATTACTACTACTAAAGTGTGTAAAAGAACTCGTCTTATCAGAGCCACATATGGTTAACAAAACGTATGTCTCAGAATGATTTGCAAAAATATACATTGTAACTACCAAAAGCAATTTAGTTGTTAAAAGTATGTAGTTAAAATG
>JAHWXV010711407.1:0-11103 GCA_024586415.1 Phrixothrix hirtus | reverse complement strand
TATATATATATATATATATATATTAATATATATATATTTCGGTATGTTTATATTTATGCACAGAAAAAATATAATCGTAATATTAATGAAGCATGAATGCTAGTTAGATTTTCATTAATATTATAAAACATTTCATTAGTTTAATGAAATTCTATTCGTTAATCAATTATTAAATTCTTTAGTTGAATGAATAGATGTTCATCGGCTAGTTGACTAAATATACATAAATTAATGCCAAATTTTCTTTAATACAATGAAATTATTATTTTTCTTAACAAATGTTTTCATTGTGTTTATGAATTCATCCTTGATACTTGACGAGATGATACACCGAATCCGCCTAATACGCAATAATAAAATATGAAATTATTTCATTCCTTTAATGAAAGTTTTCTTTAACGTTACACATATTGTATTTGAAGTATTAAGAGTAGATTATACTAATTATAGCGGTCAATTATCCAATGATTATCTTCATTAAATCTATTTAAATCTTTGCTGAACGATCCCTGGATTAACATAATTTTTCTTACTACATTATTGTGTAATAGAGCAAAGCAGCGCTAGAGTGTTCAATTATTGTTTTGATGCATGTGATATTGTTCCTTACATTTAATATTTTATATATTCTCGCTTTAAACAAAATATACACCTTTTTACTTTGACTTACCTATGTGAAATATAGTATAGAGAAAATAATGTTTTCGGTCAAAATTTAGGATGTCCAGTTTTTAACGGAAATACACGTTTTCAGGTCCCCTGCATCCAAAAATCATGTTTCTAGAAATTGGTCTGTGTGTGTATGCGTGTGTGTATGTGTGTGTGCGTGCGTGGGTGAGTGCGTGTGTGCGTGTGTGCGTGCGTGTGTGCATACGTGGGTGCGTGCCTGGGTGTGTACGTGAATGCGTGCGTGTGTGCGTGAGTAGGTGCGCGTGCGTGCGCGTGCGTGGGCGTGCGTTCGCGTGCGTGCGCGTGCGTGCGTGAGCCTGCGTGCGTGAGCCTGCGTTCGCGAGCGTGCGCGTGCGTACTCGCGCGTACGTGCGCGTGCGTGTGCGTGGTGGTACACGCGAGTAAGCGTGTGTGTGTGTGTGTGTGTGGTGTGTGTGGCGTGTGTGGCGTGTGTGTTTGGTGTGTGTGTGGTGTGTGTGTGGTATGTGTGTGGCATGTGTGTGTATGTGTGTATGTGTATGTGTGTGTGTGTGTGTGTGTGTGTGTGTGTGTGTGTGTGTGTGTGTGTGTGGTGTGCGTGTGTACGTGTGCGTGTGTACGTGTGTGTGTACGTATTTGGTCAATATATCTCAAAAACTAAACGTCGTAGAAAAGTGAAATTTTATATATAAGTTTACTACCATCTTATCACTTCCATGTAAGAATGTTATTAAAATCGAATGACCGAAAGTGCTACTTTATTCTTGTGATTTTTAGGTATTTTGCAATTTTCTTGAAAACGGCTCTAATGATTTTTTTAAACTCGCCACGTTTCTTGCGCCTAGAATACTATATTATATCAACTAATTGGTTTCTCTAATTAAATTCGTTGAAGTGAGTTCTTGAGAAAAATCTCTAGAGTTAAGCATGGTTTTGTCTCTCCAGCAACTTGGATGGGTGACCGTTCCAATTATCGTCCTCAAATAAAAATAAATTAATATTTTAGGTATTTCGTGCATTATATACATACTTAGTTACATTTTGTTTAAACTTATAAATTATTTTTGCTTTAAATGAGCTCAAAAGTTAACTATAAAGCTCTTAGTACATGTATAAAGGAAATTATAAATGGTGAATTATTTATGCTTTTAAATTAGTTTTAGAGTTTACAATTTAGTTGTATAGGAACGTAACTAACGTCAATAAATAGAAATTAAATTCAAAATGGGTAAGAGGTTGTGTGTTGTCCCACACCAGATTTTTTTAATTAATTACCTAGTTAAAATTTAATTTTAAAGTGATTTGCGTTATATGCAAAGCAAATTACTGCCATTTGGAATCTCTAGTTTGGGATTATAAGCGCTTTCATGATCTTAACATTAATTCTGTATTTAAATGTTGTGACTGCAGCCAAACATTTAAAAACTTATCGATTTTCAAAAGGCACGTGAATTACAAACATAGAAATGGATACTATTCCTACACAAATGAAAGTAATGTGTTTAAAATGATGGATTTATATAACACAGTAGATAGTCCAGTCAGTTTGATGTTATGCATAAAATTACAACGATTCTAAAACAATAATAGACAAATGGCCATTTTATAAAAACCCATTAGGATATCGCTTGGTAAATTATTTAACAAAAAAATGTTACAGAATTTTCAACTTATTTGTTTTAGAGTGTTATAGATTTTAAAATAGCCTTCGAAAATAAGGACGGTTTGTTGATGCAGCGGGAAAAATTGTATGGAAAGATTTCTAGTTTTCTGATGGATCATATCAAAGTCAAGAATATTGTAGGCGTGTTTGAAAACCTAAAAATGCAAATAAAATATCTGACAGTAAGTAAGTATTTGGATTTCAAAGGAGATTTGATAGTACGTGTGGAAGAATCAACATTTCAATGGCAACGGTGATTTTTGTACTAAGATGACACCATAATCAAGCAAATAAAGAAAATAACTTGAGCTGTTGAAATGCTTTGTTCCACGAGTTGTATAAACAACAGATGCCGGTTGGTGTTTATTTTTTGGCATTTATATTATCCCTATATTATAAATGGCTGATTCTCTTATCCCAAAATTAATAAAATACAAAATTTTAGCAAAATACGTGTAAAAATCTGTGACGTGAATTTTAAATTGTGAATAGCCTAATATAGCAGATCCATACTGATTGTAAGTTCTTTTTATAGATGAGCGCAGTGCTGCTTTAATTTAGGTACTCCATGGATATTTCGTACCTATCACTAAAATAACAAAAAGATGTTCATACTGGCAAGAAGAGCATCACTAAATTTACTATAAATGATTCTCAGGAATCAGTAATTTTTGTTGGTTTCTGCCAATAAGAGGTGGAAGACCAAATCAATTTCCTTAATAGAACACAAATCGCTGTTCAACCCAGCATTTATGCGACTGGAAAAGATGTTTTTAGTATTAAGGAAATTTTTGTTAATTTTGATGGCATAAGATACAAATTTAATAATATATTAAAGCCTTAGATAAGAGCCTTAAGGTAATTTATTTATTTGATTGCGAATTTGGTAGCGAATGAGAAATGCTTTATAATTTTATAGAGCATTGTTTTTCAAATTTAAGGATAACAAAAAGTATTCAAAAGTACATACTTTAATTTTTCATTTATCCTGAATTTCTAATTATTATAGAAGTGTAAAAATAAAAGTTGTTTTTTATTTTTTTATCTTCTTAGTTTTTATAGCTTTTTTTAAAGCTAGTTAATTTCGTATTATTTGAAAATCATTTCATCAAACCAATGAATGTGTTCGTTAAATAAAAAATCTTGTATCATTAAAATTATAAACCTAGTTCATCGAGTTTGTGAAATAAATTTCTTAAAATAACAAACACAATTCATTATACTATTAAAGTCATTCTTTGAAACAGTGAATCCATAATAATAACGTCAACAAATTTGATTTATTTGAATAATGATGATATTCATTAAAACAATGAACTGACCTTATGAATATAATGAAATTAGGTCATTGGATTAATGAACACATTTGGATAATTAATGAATATTATCATAAATATAACGAATTTGTAATCATAAAATAGACAAAGGTCAGTGCCAAATAATGAAAGACTTTTCTTTATAATGATGAATTCAATCTTCGGTTCAAAATTATTAACCTTTTTCGTTAACGTAATGTAGTTTTTCATTGAATTTATTACATTTTTGGTTCTGTGTGTGCAAAATTATTGCATGCGCACTTTTTAATGCAGGTTAATCATCAAACAACGATATAATTCGTTTTCGCTTAAATATAGAATGTTTACAGATTTCATTATGCCAGCCACTATCTTTATCACAAACCAAATTTACGCAGGTAAATAATTTCTTCATTTGTCTGAATGTTTTAGTAATCTATTACATCTATATATTTAAAGTGCGACCAAAATAAGTTGTTCTTGTTAATGATGTTAAACTAAGCCGGGGTTGGCATTGATCGATGAACTGTTGGAATCTTGCTCTAAATGTAACAGTAATGTAGTTAAAATTAAGCGAGATGTTTGAGCTAGATTGAAACTCTGCTGTTCCATTACATTCTATAAATGTTATCGCACCATACTACGATATTATCTATAGAGTGAAAACAAAGGGAAAATATAATTTTCCTTGTAACTAGTGAAGTATTTTATAGTTAATTAACGTTTAAAATTAAATTGAGCATTCAGATTCACTACTGTATTTACTGTAGACTTCATTAATTTTGATGTAGAATTATATGGGGTAGTAATGGCGAACTTATGAAGCGTGTCGCAATTAAATTAATGAGAAACCTTATTGGCACACAAAAATTGCGAAATAGTATATTATATTGCAATTGCATTAACCAGATTTAAAGGTACGCGTAGCGAAGGGTCCTCAACCTTGCACGTGCTTTAAGGGCACTTATACATGTGTATAATGCGCTATTGTAGCGAAGGGTCCTCAACCTTGCACGTGCTTTAAGGGCACTTATACATGTGTATAATGCGCTATTTTGAATGATACTTGTATAATTATTTGCTAAATAAAAGAACTAAAACTAAATATTATAATCAAATCAAAACAATTCCTTATTTGAAAAGGGTGCGAAATATTTTCGCAAATATTAGTCTGTATGTAGATAGTAACTATAGTTTACATGCTTATTTAGCTGCTGTTTAAATATAAGTACAAATAATATAAAAGTTTCATCTGAAATCAAATGTCAAGTAATTAATATTGCATAAACACGAAATATTTCCGTTTATTTTGATATTGAAATTATCCTAGGTTTATTATCTATTTGAATTGAATCTGTTGTATTCGATCGACTAATAATAATAATAATAAATAAAATAATTATAATTTTTGGGTGTCGGTCTATTTAAATAAAATAAAATCGTGTAAAATAAATACAAGTGTATCATGCGCTAGTTTTTGTTATACCTGCATAATTATTAGCAAAATAAGAGAAATACAATTACTCACTAAAATCAAATCAAAATCATTCTTTATTTAAAACAGGCAGACTACCTGATGTTTTCACAAATAGTATGTAGCTAGCAGCAAGCAAATAAATAGTTATTGAAGCTGTTGCCTAGTAGCGTTTAAAGCACAGCATGTTTTAACGGCTGTTTTATGCACGCTACTAAGGCTTGTAAACAATGATTATGATGGGGATATAACAAAAGGTATTAAAGGTGTAAGTGAAAGTTGCAGACAGATTATACTCTTACTATTTTTCCTTAACATCCATGGTACATTATTAAATTTCTATAATCTTTCTACAGTTGTGTAGTATGTAAATGTATAAGTATGGTAACTCTTAATGCAGGGAAACAATTTGTAGCTACGGAAGAGCAAATTATTGCCAGCACCAAACATTATTGAACTTTGTCTAATCGATTTTAGAGAAACATAATGTTTAGCTTAAATTTAATTTAAACCAAAGAACTTTATTTGTAAATTGTAGTATGACACACATGATATTAATTGAATATGAATTAGTGTCCAAAATGTAATTAATTTGGTTGTAAATTTGGCGGAAAATATGGTCAATTGCAAATAACAAATTGCTCAGTACATTGCTATTTATAAAAAAAATCGTATTTTTCCTTTCAACAATAAAACGTCCTCAGAAATTCGAAAATTGATAGAGATAAATGTAGGGCGCTGAGATGAGTATCAATTATTTTACCTAAACAATGAAATTTATTAGTTTTAATTATTGCATATAACAGCGATGCTAACAGATAATGTATTACTATGATCTCTAAACAAATTTTTAATATTTAATATAACACATAACTTTCAGTACAAAATTAAATATTAATACGACGATCCATAATGTTATTAAATTAATGAAGATAACATTGATGGAATGTACTTGTAGTTCAGGTATGATTTATTATTGATTCTTAATTCGTTCTGGTTATATCAAAAATATGTGTAAAAGAGCTATCGCAATAAATTTTTAATCAAAAAATGTAACTCTTTCTAATTCACACTAAACATCCAGAGATAGTTTATGAAAGAGGAATAGGATGTCTTCTAACAAAAATTGTTTTTTGTTTAACCGAAACCAAAACGGAGTTGTGTGTGTTCACAATAGTATATTACGGTACAAGATCGGTAAATGTGAAGAAAAAGTTATAAAAATGAAATCCAAACCGTCGAGTTTTGCTAATTTTCGAGACCTATTGTACTAAGGCAATTAAAGGTCGTGTTGAACACTATTTTTTGCGCTAACGACAACTATGAACTAATTACAACAATTTGATATCAAACTTTTACTCCGTTATAAACTATAACTTGCTTATTATCGCGTCGTTGCCATGATAATCACTTCAGTTCGGGAAGTATATCAGAACGTGACAATAGACATAGCCAGTAAATGTACAAAAACATGTTTGTAGTGCAAAAAAGGAAATAGTGGCAATATATATTATACACGAAACACACTACAAAAACATGTTTGTAACGTAAAAGGGTAAATAATGGCAGTATATCTTATACACGAAACACACTGTGTTTGTCTCTGGTTGTGAAATAATTGAAACAAATGTATATGATAGGGATACGGAACACTTGTTTGTATTAGTTTCAATACTAGTTTGGTATTTCAAGGAAAGGAACGAGTATAGCAAAGGTTTATCTTTACTTTGTATTATTATTATACGTATATTTTGCACATGTAATTAAACAAAAGCATAATAAGTTTCTTACTTCCAGTCTAATTATGGCTCTATAAGTTTACGCTCAAAATAATGTCAAGTCATACTAAGGAAATATTCCGCCGTCCGAAACCGATTTAGCTCAAACTTTAAACAATTATAAAGCATATAATCATAATGTATATCAGATGGTTCCAACATCCTAAAAGTGAAAGATCGAAAACCACAACTACTTTTGAAAAGAGTTTGGATGTAATTCAAAGTATTGTTGAAGAGCTCAATACGTCGACTAATCAATTAGCGTTGATGCATGATATCAGTGTATCGTCGCTGAGAAGAATCTTAAAGGCAAAAAGCTAAACCGTTTATACTCCAATTTCGCCAAGAATTTGATGTTGAAGGTTACAACAGCCGCCTTGAATTTGGTGAGACTTTTGCTGAAATATCAGTTCGAGAAGAAAGTTTCCTTAACCAAATTTGCTTTAGTGACGAAGCGACATTCTGTTTAAACAGGCAAGTTAATAATTATAACTTTAGGTATTGGGCACTAAAAAATCCAAAGTGGTTTCACGAACTTGACCCTAAACGGCTGGAAAAAATAAATGTATAGGCTGGTATAATATATGACCCTATAGTGAAACAATTTTTCATCCAAGGAAATCTAAATAGCGTTATATATTTAGAATTTCTGCGTAATCAAAATACGCAAAAACGATTGGCCAACTTCAGCAAGGGTAGTAAAAATCACCACTACATGAAAAGCTGATAGAAAGACATATCAGAGCCAAAGACGATGCCTGTTCCTGAATAACAGGCTAACACTTAATTACTTAGAGTAATGTTAATTAGGTGACCGAAGTGCAAGTGTTAGTGACCGAGCAGCTCTAATTTAACAACGCCAAAGGTGAAATTGACTAGTTCAATAAATAAAATCTCAATAAATATGTATTACGAAAAATCCTAAAGAATTCGCAGCTCTTGAAGTCACAAGTTGATTTAAAATCGCTAAAAGTACGAACCTAATAAGCAAATTGTCCGAGGAAGATTTAAATCTAAATAAGAATTGAACAAATCAACAGTTATCCATAAAATAAAAATCTCGAAGAATCTAAAATTACGATCAAGATAAATTTTAATAAGAAACGTTAAAATCCTTTTATTTTAAATACAATTTAAAACTCATTAGTAAAGTATTTACGCCTGATATTGATTTATTTAGTTTGCAGGTAGTTTCATACATGAAGTTGTTGAATAGAAATTCTTTGTTTACGAATGTATAAATATTTAAATTTAACCTACTTTTAGGTAACCATTAGTAAATAAATCTGGACAAGAATAGGTGTGAAATTTAAAATAGTAGTAGTGATTTATTTTTTACAATTTATAACATTGAAATTTAATTGTGTTTATGTGAATTATCTTTATTTAAACATTTTTTTACAATATAAGTGTTTTTAAACCAAATTTGATTTTGTTTATAGAATGTAGTGTTAAGGTAATTTGACGCATGATAAATTTAAAATTTTTCAATAGAGCTTACAAGGTAATTATTATTAAGTTCATAAAAAACAATTAAGTAGTTATTCTTATTTGGGTGAAATTGATAAATGCTAGCGCGAGCACTTATATAAATAAATTATTAATTTGATAACCTTGAACTAGGGTAATTAACGAACATAATGTAAGCCGATTTAATAGACATACCTAATTTGAATTCAATTTTTACAATTAGTTATAGCGAGAGACAGTTTCTAATAACTCCTTGTATATTAAAAATTTATCAATTTGGTTTAGGATTAAAATGAATATAGCTGAATAAATGAAATACACACTAACGTTGTAATGAATCCCAGCCCAGAGCGTCAAAACATGGATGTTTCATTTTTTAAAAGTTTATAACTTCAAATAAATAAGTTTTATTGTTTTAATTAAGACATCACATTTTTAATACTGAAATATTTTAATATATAGATGCACTGTAATAACTACTGTGCTGTGACAAATATATTTTTATGTAATTATTTTAAAAATCATAACGAAGACTTTACACATTGTTCTCCCTGATGAAGAATATAAAAAAATTCGAAATATTGGATTAAATTAAATGTAAATTTTGATTACAATAGTTTTTTGACCTTCTTTTAAATTAACCTGTTTTTATAAACAAAACTAATATTAATATCCTAACAAAACGCATCAGACTCCTTTCTAAAAATATATATATAGGATGTTCAAAAGTAAATTAAAGTAAAAATTCAAAGTATTCAATATAAATCGAAATAAAATTCTGCGGTTCTAAATCAGTTATTTAAATTATAGAATTAATGAGGATTTAAAAGTTCACTTGGAAAATTCGTCGATATTTAAACCAAATTAATTAGACAAAACTGGAAGGCTAATTTTTCTGCTTTCAAAGCTCATTATAAAATAAATACAATTAAATTGACCATTATATTTCAGTAGAAAATATCATATATTAATATACACATACGGTTATATAATTACAGAAACATTTCAAGGAAGTATAGGAATAGACTTCAAGACAATATTGTCCAAATCTGATATAAAATATGTACGAGATGACTACTTGTGTATTATACAAGCTATTGTTACGCGTTCCTATAAAAATAATTAATTACTGAGACAAGTAAATTTGCCAGGAATCCCTGCAGCATAATTTGATATATTTAAATTAGTTAAATAGTTAAATACGCAAAATTTGCAAGAATGCATTAATTTTTAACGTAAAGTACGCAAGTGAGACGGTACTGCTAATTTATTGTAATTGAGCAACGGTTTTATTGTACGGGTGGTACTAATTCGCATCAATGCTCCAATTCTGTAACTGTAATTATAGATTGTAAACAAAATTAATTTCATTTGACTATTTATCGCATATTTCATTAAATGATTGACTTGTAGGGCAAATTACACGAGTCTAACACTAAGCTAAATATGTCCAGAATCAACCGATATCATTTAAAGTAAATACTTAAATTATAGGTTTTCCTTGTACCTGACTGTCTATATTACAAGAAGTTATAGGAGCATCTTGAAATAAGAAGTTTTGAGCTAGAAAATTATGGAACTTCTGTGAAAGATTTAAATCAATCAATTAACGAGAATGGACTGGCGTTCTTTCACTAACATACTCATTTCGGATATTTCGCTCTAGATTAAGACATCACGCTTAGTAAGTGATATCCCAGGTAGACGGCTAGGATTTTCAGTATAGAAGACAGCTATAGAAACTATTTAGATTTTTTGCGTTCTACATAACAACAATCTTCAGAAAAAGTATTCGGAAACCAGATATGAAAAGGCATCTAGGTTAATGTATTTACTTTATGATTTTCCTATTTTTGCCAATATACTACGATTGTGTGTACCAAATAATTATTTACAGAATCGAGCGTTTTTCTGGAAATGCAAGGAATATATTTCTAACATGAAGGTTTTTGTTTTTGAAAATTAAATAACAAGCATGCTGGTGACAGATATTAATTTATACTATAGTAGAATAAAAGAACCTACTTAACCAACTTTTAGAACGAAGGAAATAATTTTTTTAACACTTGATAATTAGAAATATAAAAGGAGTCGTTAACAAACTACTTTAAAAATACGAGTAGATACGAAAACTAATTTGAAAATTAACTTAGAATTAAAGCATGCGTAAATCTTAAACCCAAATAGTAGAAGTAGTATTTAATCTAATTACATTAATTTCCAGATTAATTTTATCACACCAGATGTACCCATAAAGACGTTAAACTTTGGTAACATTTTTCTACAGGACTACCTGTCAGATCTTCTGGAACGCGTTTTTGAAGCATATAACCCCTTACAATTATAGTTTCATCTTCATCATCTCAGTATGGCAATTCAAAACTGGTTTACTATATTAAATATGTTCTTCTTCATATTGTTACTTCGTTAATAATTCTGTCAATAATTACTTAAATATGATTTACTGCTGTTATATACATATAACAGCACTGCAATCGGTGAATTTCACTCGATCTGGATTTGTTTTGTCAAACTGCATTCTTTGTTATTATTTCGTTTACCTTCCAATTTGCAGATGTAACAATTTGTGAGTCTTTTAATCTCCTGTTTCGCAAAATTCAAATATTTCTCGTAGCTGAGTTAAAAACGGACTACCAAAGAAATGCTGATATGCGTTGCAGTGGCGGCTCGTTCTAAAGGGCACAAGGGCACGTGCCCACTTAATAAATTAGCATGTCATTCAGTCAGTCTATTATTTTAATTTTACATAGATTT
>JAHWXV010711366.1:0-10235 GCA_024586415.1 Phrixothrix hirtus | reverse complement strand
ATCTTAAGCAGACTTCGACTTAATTCAAGCCAAGAGGTATATACCGAGAAGTACATTTTTTAGACAACTTTTTACCAACATTAGCTACACCATATCCCCCCTACTCTACTGAGCTAGATTCCGTGGCATAGTTCACGAATATATCAATACAAAATCGTGGCGAAACAAAATTTTTTCTTTGCCAAATGTGGCCGATTTTCTTTGATTTTCTCATTTAACAGGTCCAACACCAAATAATATTACTGTTATGTTATTGTTTGACCTTTTTGAAGGTATTCAATGAAAATTATTCTGCAAGCATCCCAAAAATTAGTTGCCATAACTTTATAACGGCTGCGTTAGATAATTGTCTTTTTGACGGCAGCTGTCACTTAATATTTTGGCCAGGAAGGTAAGTCTCAGGCATAGATGGGTAACGGTTCTAAGGGTTGTCTCATACGACCTATTTAATTCGCTGGCTAACTGTGAACAGAATTTATTAACGTACAAGAAAGTTAGGTTTGACTAATTTTCACTTTTTGATTCTACCTCGTATGTTTTTATTTTATTATTCGGCCTTAGTAACTTTTCAAATTTACCCTGTATGCTTTTGTTTTTAGACTTTTGATTCAGTGTACACTGCAGAATAATTTGTCATATTTTTGATATCTGAGCACTTATTGTAATCTACTTTTAATCGTCAATTTGAATTAAACTTGCAAGTTTTAGATTTTGTTACTCTTAACGCTGCAGTTTTTGATATTTATTAATTCACTCAGTTCTGTATCTTTATCAATCTTAAGACTACGTTGGTCTTGTTATTTTTAAGCTTAAGGCTCTATTTTCATGATTATACCTTATATTAAATCAACCAAAATTTATTAATTATATTTATTATTTAACTAGACAAAAAGAATTATATACAGGCAGGTTTTCCTATAACTACTATTTATAGACATATATTTACAAAAACGCTAATTTTATCCCTTTTTAAATAATTGTTCAATTTTGCAAACAGCTAAGTTTTGGACCGACTTACTAAACGTGATGCGGAGTCCAATGTCAGGATGAATTTTAAGACGGCAATTCTCAGGTTAATGCGGATACATTTACCCTTTGTTTTAAATTTTTATTTAATTTTAGCCATAGTAAATTTGGTATTTTAGTAAGCGGCTTATTCAGTGTATTGCATGATTTTTAAAGTTTAGTGGGTGTTTGTCTGTGTTTAATGAAGCCTAGTTTGTGACAATTGTTTCGATGCAGGTACATACCAGCGATGTCATATAGGCGAAAGCACATACATACTATATCTTAAAAACCAATATAATCTAGGTAGCTTTCAATACATACCATCGATTAGTCATATAAATCAATGCGTTAAACAAAGAATTCACTTCGGCATTGTTTTTGGCGTGTAGTGTAAAATGGTTTCAAGCAAGTGAATAGGAATCTTTCGTTCCTGATTGCAAATTGCGGTCGGTTAATAACAATATGAAATTGCTTATGTTTTTTTAGACGAGGCAGTGAACTCCTCGGAGAAGTAGTATGATTATCTCTGAATCTTTCAGTTTTAAATGCTAGCTTTTATATTTTTGTGACGAGAGAGGGCCGGAGATATGAGATAACTTCAAATTTTGAGTTTTTTGATTTTTTTTTCGCAGCTTAAAGGCTGAATGTCTTGCTATCTCGAATTTTGAAGCTAACCACATCTTAATCGGGCCAGCGGTTCAGCTGTTATTGAATTTAATTGTATTTTAGGATTTTTAAGATGTTTAACATTTTGAATTTAAAATATTTCAGTTATTTTTAACAATATTTTCTTACCTAACTATGAACAGAATACATTTATTTGTTTATAAAAGTTTGATTTAAATCTAATACGTTTAATTATTAATTAATTAATGAAATAAGGTTCAGTTTGTTTGCATATAGCGTACGTGTAAAATCGAACTCTTATCAGTTCATTCTACGAATTGGTTGCCACATGTTTGTCTGGCTTGGGCTTGCATTCATTTTAAATTCCTAGAATATTACATTTTTAATAAAGGTTCCTTTAAAAAAATTATCTCTTATTTGTTTAAACAATTTCTAACTGTTAACATCGAATTTTCATTTTATACTATTAGATTTTAGGAAAAGAATATTTTATAATTAACATTTGTGTACACTTTTGCATTTTGAACAGTTTTATACATTTTTAAAGTAGTGTTTTATTTAAAACAATTGTTTATAGCAAAATAAAACGAAAATAGTCTGTTTCGTTGGCGATGCGCCAAATTAACCGAACTTTTGATGATTTGCGCTTTGAACTTCCGACAAACTTAATTATCACATAACAAACACTACTTAACACAGCCATAATTTAGTTTAAAAGATGAAAACACGTCACAACTTTACTAGTCAGTTGCATCATTTTTGTCTCCTTCGGTAGACACCAGTTTAGGCTTTCACCCATGCTTGCGATTTATTTTTGGTTTCTGGATTTTAGTGATGGATCCAAGCCTGGAAGAAGAAATCGATGCAAATTCAAAAGCTCCGAAGTCGTCGAACGATTACGTTTTTGATACACTGTTAACAAACGCGGCACTCATCGTGCAGAAAGCCTTTTCATATCTAAATCATCATGTAAAATTGAAATCACTGTACCAATCGATATGCTGAAAGCCTCCACATTCTCATACGCCTTCAATGGACGATCTGTCAACACAATATTATACACTTTTCTTATTATCATTTCTGATGAACGCGTACCTTTTAGTTGGCCACACTCCTTAGCGTTGCGAATGCTCATATGAACACAACGAAATCATTAAATCACTTGTGAATCATTTTAATTGAAGCAGTTTTCAGATGATATTTGTCAAGCTTTTGTTTTGCTTCTGTTGTTTTTCACGCAAAAAATAATAGAAGGCATTTATTTTAAATTACTGTCAAACACAAACCAATTGGCAGACCTTCCTAAAAATTAGTACGACACCATTTAGAGGAATGTATTCTAACCCAATAATCTTAATTTTATTCTGATACTATATTCTTTTGCATTTTTTCCAAACTTATTGAACAAGCCTCGTATACATAGCTAATATGAAATTTTCTGCCAATTCGAAAGTTAAGTGGGGTTTGCTATTTAAAACAATTGAGTTCTTGTGATTTATTTTTTTTTTCATTCTTCATTTATTAAAATTGAATACCTTGTATACTATTTTGTAAAAAATTTAATAGAAATTCGAAGTGCAATATTTAGCACTTACTGTTTATTGCGTTTGAATTATAATTCAATTATGCAAGCATGCAGGACGTCATTATTTTTACTTTCCCTTAACTATATGAAACATAGGTGCCGAAATTTTAGTGGAAATACACGTTTTCGGGTTCCCTGAGTTCGAAAATCATGTATTTAAAAATTGGTCTGTGTGTGTGTGTGTCTGCGTGCCTGAGCGTCTGTGCGTCTGCTCTTCTGTGCGTCTGACCGTGTGCGCGTGTGGGTGTCGTCGCGTCTGCAGGTCTACGCGTATATGCGTCTACGCGCCTGCGCGTTTGCACGCCTGCGCACCTGCCCGTCTACGCGCCTGCACGCCTGCGCTGCTGCGCGTCTGCTCGTCGGCGCGTCTGCGCGTGCGCTTTACCGTGCGCGTCCGCGTGCACGTGCGGGTGCACATGCGGATTCATGTCCGTGTGCGTGTACGTATGCGTGTGAGTGTGTGTGTGTGTGTGTGTGTGTGTGTGTGTGTGTGTGTGTATGTGTGGTAACAGGATATCTTGAAAACGAAAAGTCATAGATAAACGAAATTGTATATTTGCGTTTACATATATCTTCTCACGTAACTGAAACAATTTCACTAAAATTCGATAACCGGAAGTGCCACTTTATTCTTATCATATTTTGGTTTTTCGCGATTTTCTCGAAATCGGCTCAAACTATTTGTTCCAAATTAATTGTGTTTCTTAAGAATTCCATGCCCTTTCATATAATTAAGACGGTTTCTTAATAAAATGACTGTAAAACAAGTAACCGGAAGTACTCTCGCTGTTAACTGTGAATAACGTAACTATGAAACTGAAAGTCCTACATGAATGAAAATTTATATTTGATGTCCTAAGTACCTTTTTATACTAAATTAAGAATTTAGTTAAAATCCAATAACCGGAAGTACAACTTTATTACTGTTATTTTTATGTATTTTCCAATTTTTTGGTTTTTCGGGATTTTCTCGAAATTGGCTCTAACGATGTTTTTTAAACTTATTGAATTTCTTATCCATTTAATGACCTTTTATATAGTTTGGGTTGTTTCTCAAAAACATTTCCATAAATTGAGTAACCGGAAATACCTTCTCCGTTAACTTTAAATAAAATTACTATGAAACTAAAAGTCCTACTTGAGTGAAAATTTGTATTTGCGGTTATTATTGCCTTTGTATACAAAATCAATAATGTGGTCAAAACCTAATAACCGGAAGTTCAACTTTATTTCTGTCATTTTTAGATATTTTCCGAATTTTCGTTTTTCGCATTTTTCTTGAAATCGGCTCTAACGATTTTTTCAAAACTTAGCATATTTCTTAGTTGTTTCATTCCGTTTTATATGAATTAAGCAGTTTCTCTAATAAATTTTCAAAAATCCATTAATCGGAAGTACTTAGAGTATTAATTGTGAACAATATATCTCAAAAATTAAACATCATGTAAAAGTGACATTTTATATTTCAGTATTTTATTGTCTGCGCATGAGAGTTCAAGAATTTAATTAAAATTAAATGACCGGAAGTGTTACTTGATCCTCGGGATTTCTAAATCTTTTTGCGTTTTTTCAAAAACAATTATAACATTTTTTTTAAACTGTCTATAGTTATTATGCGTTCAAAGCCCTTTTACTTGAACTTAACGGTTTTTCTGAAAAAATGCATTGGAGTAAGTTATCTAAGGAAGTTTCTGGATTAAGCAGCCTTACGCGTGTCCAGTAACTTGGATGGGTGGCCGTTACAATTATCGTTTCCAAAATAAACATAAATAATAATTTAATCATTTGTGGACACGGTTTGCATATCTATGTGCGTAAGAAAAAGTCGTGTGTTGTCTCGCGCCAGATTTTTTTTATAAAAATTAATATTTCGAATATCATTCAAGTATATATAATTATTGTAATACAGCGTGAGATATAACTGAATGGGCTAAAAATTTAATCATATTGTGCCTCTATTCAGTATAGCGACAAATCCACTGCAAATTTTCAAAGTTTTAATCTTATTAGTTTTTGAAATCTCTTTAATCAATAGTCATCGTAGAATATCCCATATAGTCTAAATTATAAAGTAACAAGTCAGAAGAGTGTATTTTGTTTTTCCGTGAGACCTTAATTTACTTATTTTCGAGAGCACTGCAACGAGTCCTTGTTCGAAAATAACTTTAACCGTGAATATAAATAACCGTGTTTATTTGTCTGTTTATTACGTTTCTATACGTCATTCCGTGTAATGCGCTAGAACTTTAGTTTAATACTGACAACTATTTACAGTTTTATAAAAATGGTAGATTTAGAACTTACCGAACGCAATAACGAATTCATCGTAAACAACAAGGCCATAATTGTAGAAAATGCCTATAAACAGTACGGAAGAAAATCTAACGCTGTTGTTATACTAAAAAATTTTAGTATGACCGTACAAAAGGGATCCATGTAAGTTTTTGTTTTATGAAGTGATGTTTATTTTATATGTATTAAAAGGCTTGTAAAATTTTCAAATATACAGAGTGTCCCCGGATTACTTGTGCAGAAGAAAAATTTCTTTATATTTCGTTATTCATGAAAAAGTCAAACTTTATATAAAATTTGCTTAACGCCGTAGGGATATTAAACATTTGGTCCTCAGGGGGTCAAAAATTTAAAAAATTGTTCAAGAAAATGTACCTTTAATTGTAGTTTACAAAAAACGTTTATAGAAAGCTCTCTCTAATTATAAAATATATCTACATATAAACTTTATGGTACAAATTATAAAACTTTAATTTGTAATACAAAAAGTAAAATAAAATATTGCTATTGAAATACCATCACACCGATTGAACACTGTATGTAAATCTTTTTTTTATTGAGTGTGATTTTTATAATAAACTCCCTTAGTTTATTTTTTAATATACCAATTGTAAGAGCGTCTGAAATTCTTACAACATTTGACATTTATTTGGAAACACGCGGTATACATATAAAGGAATTAATAAGAAAACATAATGGGTGAATCACCGGTACCATTTTTATGTTAAAATTATAAACGTGAATCGTTAAATTTTGCAAAACCTTTATTAATAACATTTATCAATATTCAAAACCCCAGTTCAGATTTTGTAAAACAAGTAATACAACAACAGCTTTCCTACGAGAACGGATACGATGCTAAAAATAAATATTAACACCGATCTCCTCCTTCCCCGTAAGTTCAAGGAAAAACTTCTTTTAACATCAGTTCAGAACTAAGTACAGTAAGGTCAGCATGCGTTTTTCCGTTCTTCAAGGGCGCGAGTGCACTTTACTTGGCCCAACTCTCTGGTTCAAGAAAAAAATTCATAAATGAAGAGTTATCCCGCTTAACGTTCCTATCGAGGTATTGAATTCGTGGGAGTTCATTCATCTAACGCCTGTTGGCGAATTTTTAGGGGATTCGTTCATTTTTCACCCATGTCCTTTCAGGGGTTTGGGACATTGCCGTAAAGTACGCTACAGGTACGATATAATTGAAACCGAGGCCTTGGAGCCACCACGCTGCTGACGCATTCGAATTGTTCGACTCCCGTATACACGTACGTGAAGTTTTCTTTTCAATAAACTTACGGTCTCGTAGTGATCCTAAATAAGCATTCCTTTCAATTGCTATTTGATTACGACTGGACAGTTAGTTCGATCATATCATATGTCAAAGACGATCAAAGTAACAGATAGTAATAACAAAAATTGACATTAGCATTTGTTATCCATATTTGTTTATTGTTTATCGAAATAAAACCTTTGCCTAAGGGTCGATTGTGTTATCTAGATTAGTACTATTTGTAACTTATATAAAGCACAGGGGTCCCCAAACGTAGTGATAGCATATAACAGAGTTCCCCCTTACCTAGAAAATCTGGAATATCTGGAATTGTCAGGGAATTTTGTAAACTTTCCAAAAGTCATGGAATAATCATGTAATTTAACAAAAAATGGTAAAATTAATAGAATTCTATAATGATTCATGGAAAAAAATCGATTATAAAACACACCAACTAATTTTTACTTTACTTGAATACATTAACATATATACACTAACCGGCAAAAAAAGTGGTCACCCTATAAATTTCCGAAAATAAAAATTCGTTGGAAATTTTATGCATTGTTTCATATTTGATCTTAATTTAAATGTTTATTACGATCATGTATGCTTTTAATTTGACAGTTACTCAACATCTTTTATCTTTAAATTAAAAAATACCATTACTACTTGATTCCTTAGCATAATTTATTTAATTAGAATGATACAAAAGTTATGACTGAACTTGAAGAAGATCGTCTAATATCGGGTATTATGTCAAAAAACGTCAATAACCGCTTTCGTACGCCTTGGAAGGGAAAGAAACAAATTTTGAATATAAACATATTCTTCACGAAGCACGTTCTGAAGCTCAGCAAGCTTTTTTGGCTGACCTGATCGACTTCTAACCCTACGTTGAAGTTCATCCCAAAGGTTTTCGATGATATTCAGATCAGGGCTGCAGGCTGTTTTTTCTAGGTTATTGATTCCTAATTGCTCCAAGTAATTCGTTACTATTCTTGCAGTATACGGCCGTGCGTTATCATGCATAAAGACGAAATTGTCCCCTATAAATAGACCAAATGGAACAACTGCTTCTACGAAAACATCCTCTATACACCGGTCAGCATTCAGGGGGCTATTGATGAAGATAAGTTCAGTTTGAGCTGCAAATGAAATTCCAGCCCAAACCATAACACCACCACGCCAAACTTTCTTCTCTGGGACATACAAGCTTGGGCATATCTTCCATTTCTACGTCTCCAAACCCTCTCTCGGTCGTCGCCAGACCTCAAACAGAATCGCGATTCATCAGTAAAGAGAATTCGTCTCCAATCGTGTACATCCCAGTGTTGATGTCGAGAAAAAGTTAATCGGCTCCTGCAGTGCCTGGGTTGTAATTCGGGAACAATAGCCGGCCTTCTTGCAATTAGTCCAGTTTCATTGAGGCGTCTTCTCACCGTTCGCTGACTTACATCCACATTTCGAACCTCCTGCAGGCGGTTTATTGCAGCAATTGCAGTGGAATGACAATTTCTCAGAAGTTCCATCAAAATAATACGATCATCTCTTTGTGAGGTAACCCATCTACGACCGAAACCAGGTCGACGTGAATATGTACTAGTTTCCAAAAAGCGATGGAAAGCTCTCCGCACTGTGGTTCTCGGTATACCTAAAGTTTCGCATACATGAACTTGACTTCTTGCGTCTTGCAGCAACGCAATAATTTGAGCAACATGTACAATATACCTTAATCAGAAACAAACTTTTCACATACATTTGGTCGAAATCCACATTTGAAAAGCAAAATTTCTTTTTAAATAAACGTTTTCAAGATGATAACCAGCGACTATAGAAAACAACGACATGAACGTCAAATTCAAGTCAGAAACTGTCAAATTCAAAGTATACATGATCGCAATAAAGACTTAAATTAAGATCAAATACGAAACAATGCATAAAATTTCCAACGAATTTTTATTTTCGGAAATTTATAGGGTGACCACTTGTTTTGCCGGTCAGTGTAATATCACACGATAATGAAAACTTTATAGTTCCTTTGCCTAAGAGCGAAAATGTTTGAAAAGGATCAAATACATTGTGCGAATTACAGGGCTATTTCTTTCAACCAGTCGTTTTTATTAGTCATTGGCTTGTTGCGTTCATTAGAATTTAAATTGATTTAAATTTCTTTTAATTAAATTTGAATACGAAAATGTATTCTATATTATATAACTCCTTAGAAACACAATAATTATATGTTCTAAGGGCTTATTGGTTTGCAAGATATAGAAGTTAATTAGATATGGCATTTATAACATGTATGTTCTACAAAGTGACTTTTCTTTTTGTCTTTTACCAGCTTGTTATCATAGCAAACTGAATCACTCTCTAGCCTTGTTCGTCAATACTTCGGGGCCTTTTAGGTTGACCCTGGGATTAGAGTTTTCCATAGGTTTCCTTAGCCGGGCTCTAAAAACTCCCTTATGTAACGGAAGGGACCTTTAGTTCCCCTGAGAAGCCGAGATCGCTTTCGCAAGCTATCTGTCTCCTTTCATACCAGGTCTCTAGTGACCATTGATTAGTGTTAATAACTTCAAAAGAGTACACGTAAGAAATGGCGGTCAGGGAAAACCTGGAAAATTCAGGGAATTTTGTATCCTTCTGGAAATAAGAACGATGTATTTCTTGTAACTGTACGCATACCAATTTTTAGTATACCACGTACAATATTTATTTATTTTGTAATCATAAATACCCATAGATGTGTTAACAAATACTTTCTTTCGGGGAATTAGTTTAAATTAAGTAACTAATACACTGTCACGTATCCGTCTAAGTGAGCTGATCGAAATATTTACCCAATGGCGTATTTTAAGTCACTAATTAACTAGTAAGTATACCTTGACAAAATCCTAGCCATTTCGGTTTGAAATAGGTCTCCTTATTGTCTCTACCGTCTAGATCTTTAGATAAAGTGGCGCCCAAAAAAACTTCGACCCTTGCGAGCCGTTCCTGAATTGTTGACTAATTATTTCTATCAAAGGCTGTAACCCTCCCCCTTCCCTTTCTTCACTGTGGCTACCGGAGCTGCTAGATAATTCGGGGTAATCCGCATTCTAGACAGCCTTTTGGGGCCTAAAGAGCTTTTCGGCCCGTTATACAATATTGTTTCAAAGGTAATTATTTTCATAAAATTTTTGTTTTAAGTATCATTACAAGAAAAAGTCCATAGTATACAAAATCCGGACTGCAGGGTGACCATAGATTAGGGTAACTAGCGAGACTAGCTCATTGCGACGTGCCTTGCTATGTTAATGACAAATTACATTCCATTCCTTTCAATACAACTTACCTCTCATGCGATATGATGATATTGTAACGAAACTAGGTAATTGTTTTACAATGTTTATTTATATTCACTAAAATTCTACAAGTAACTATGTACACTAATTTATTTCAAATATTTATTTATTT
>JAHWXV010711359.1:0-22420 GCA_024586415.1 Phrixothrix hirtus | reverse complement strand
TACATATAAGTGACCCACAGTGACGCTAAATAAATTCTTTGGTTTGCATAAGACATTTATTAATTAGCTTTTATAATATTATATTTTAAACGTTTTATTTTATGTATACATACATTGACATTTTTTAAGGTTTTGCATTCCACATTTGTGGAATCGTGTTTGAATTAAACTTTTATTATGAACAGAAGCCTCTTCGATGATGGTTCGTAGTTATATCAATGTTCTAAACATTTCTAGATCTAGCAGCTATAAATCATTCATACGTAATTTTATTAATTTCCGTATTTTCAATTGCCCAGTGTCCGTGTTTTGAACAAGAGTTTTGTACATTAGTAAACCACTGTTCCTTAAAAAACGGCCTTGTTTTTCAAAATATCATACACCTGTGTTTTCCGCAGATAAATTTAACGATGAGTTGCTTAGCGCGTAAACCTTCAGTTTCGTGGGCTTTTATTAGGTTAATTTTTTTTAAGTGTGATTCATTATTTTTGTTAAAAAAACAAAATCTATTTAAAAATAACAATCTTAAGATGATTGAAAAATTAAAACAATTTTTTTATTCGCGGACGTGACGTGTTAATTTCAAACACTAAGAGAATACTTGTAATCGCATCGGTAAATTGCACAATATACGCATGTACCTACGATTGAAAGTACATGTGAGTCGTTTTAAGAACTGTTAATTCTGCGTTTAGTATGAATAAGTCCATTTTGAAGTTTGTTAATAACATTAAAAAGTCTCACGGTTAAATTTAATACACAAATATAATTTTAATTCCTTCTAAGAAATACATACATATGCATGTTTAAAGCATAGATATTATTTACATTGCGTACATGCACACACAATTTTCCATATTTTGCAGGTTAAATTTATTCCATCGGATCTATGTTTTCTTTCCGTGTTTGCGTTAAGCAGTTTCCGGCGTAGCCTACATATTTTCCGACTTTTCCAGTTTCCGCCTTCGACAGTTTTCACTGTACACCATATACGCGGGAGTAGTTACAAACAAGACAAAAAATTCTGTAAAAAATGCATTACCGTTTCTAAGAAAAACGCCGTTAAAACAAGGCTAATAAGTTGTTTGAGGATCGCTGCAGTAGCTGAACATCCGAACGTGTTATTTTAAGGGAATAAACTATAAACACATGACTTTGTTGTTACGCTATTCTAAACTGCTAGATGTATATAAATCGGGGAAATTCATTGCATTTATCGTGGCGCCATTCATTTGCAAATGTTTTATGTAGTGTTAAATTATCAATATCCTTTGCGTTTTATTAAACGTATTAATTTTTTTCGTTATCGAAGTGTATTAATTATTATTTTCGTGTGTTTATTAATTCTATTACATTTAATTTTAAGTTAAAGATCGTGTTTGTGTATTATGGATAGATTAACTAATATCAAAATAACAGACTTGATTTACGGCGAAGCATTTTGAACACGTCTTGTAATAAGATAAATGTTTCTTTATTTGATTTGTTATACAACTACATTATAAGCTTCTTAATAATAATTTTGAGTTTAAGTAAAGTAGGCCACTATCAGAAATAACTAAAATAATGAAACAATGTGTTACAATAATGAAAAATCATTTACAATCTTTAGGAATTTTAAAAATTTATTTTTTTCCAAAGCTATGTTTCTCATAACAATCTGGAAATAGGTTTTAGTGTAATTAAACGTATTTAAAATCAAATAATTAATTTTTGTCAGAAACGAATAAAATTGCAGTTCGTTGATATCAATGTCCTATATTGGGATAATACTGAAATAAACAACACATCTAGCAATTTGATATTAAAAGAACATGTTGTTTACTGTAAGACAGGTAGTTGAAATTATAATTTGTCTAGACATATTTATTTGTCTATATGTTTTTCAGCAGTTCTAAAAAGTCAACATTTTCAATTCTTTCCAAAAAAGTGTTCTATTTTATTTAATTTTGTTGTTAATGGGTGTGGTTGACCTCCATAATAACGTGTTAAGGTATATCGGTCTATTTTAAAATCATCCCGTATATCAAAATAGATATTATGCTATACGTAAATATATACAGTGACTCCTATAGGTATTTGTCTTCTTAGGACTATACGTATTAATTTAAATGCGTATAGTTGAAGAAATACAAAAAAAAATACAATCTATAATTAGCAGACATAGAAACATGTTAGGGCGGGAGGGGGTTTATAGCTTACTTACGTAATAATTTTGTTTAAAAAATTGTAAAAATTTTGCAATTAGTTCAATTATAAAGAAAGTTATGGGCAAGAAACTAAAAAAATAATAGTTTCGTGTAGATGAAATTTTTTAAATATTTTGTTAAATATAAATATTTAAAATGTTGCTGCAATAAAGTATAATTCTCGGTGTGCTCTGTTTTGTTTTTCAATTGCCATTTGCATATTACTGATATCAGAACCCGACTGGTTCGCTCGTTAAATCAAATAGTTTAAAGTTGTTTACGGTAGCTTAGACTACTTTACATTTGTTTTGGTTACACGAAGCTTATTTTAATATTTAAATGTTTCTTATGTACTTTTAATTTATTACAATATAGGTCGGACGCAACAGAAACCGCACGTTCTTTAATTGAATTTAAGTTAAGCAGATTTTATCGACCAGAACGTTCTCCGGTCAAACCGGTCGGCTCAACTTAAGTCAGGTGTAGTCCAAATGTTGCGGAACTCGAACTTTCTTCTTGACTCACGCCAAGCCAACTCAAGTCAAGGCCGGTTTCTGTAACGTCCTATCTTTAAAACATGTCGTATTATAATTTCTTGAAACACATTCCAGATAGCTTTTCCCTTTCTCAGTCCCATGTAACAAACCAATAGCAAGATTGAAACTTTTTGATTTATTCTCGTGGCGCAGTGTCTGTAACGAATATAATTTGTAGATCTTTAGGTGTAAACATTTGTGCAACACCTTGCGTATCGTTGTATGTATTAACCCCAACTCCCTGGGGGCTATGCGAATGTATTTTGTTAAAAATTCTGTGGAACACGTTCGGTATCTCTTTGCTTATGCTTGACTGGTTGGCGCCCTTTTTAAGAAGTACATCAACTTTTTCTACCAATCATAAATTGAGAGTCTAAATACTCAATTTTTTGCTATTTGTATTTGACTTTATTTCCATGAACTCATGCTACACATTTGTCCATTACAAGCTATGAGCCCTGAAAATAAAAAAAAATCTTTTGAGTAGAAATAAAACTTTGGGTTGTAGTTACACTATAAAAAATAGAATTTTGCTATCTTATTTCATTTGTTTTTATTTCAGTATTCGTGGTGAAAATACGATTGATTTTAAGCTCGTCTGGACTCAAATATAGCGGGTTATAGCGCTTGATATCTACAAAATAAATGTAAAGTAAAAAATTTTAAAAAAATTAATTTAATTAAAATCTAATTTTTAAATTTTATTAAAATTATTCAAATATAAAATTTAAACTATTATTATATATACTCGTATTTTTCGTTAACTTTTCGTTACTAAGGAGGCGTCATCAGCTAACAAGGAGTTGGCAAGAATGGAGAAATACAAAATCGAATAACCTATAATTTGTTCAAGGGGGAGGGGTGAGAATAAAAAGTTGAAAGGCGAACACTACATAATTAGCAGTGTCTTGCTAGATAGAATAATAGAAAGTAATTAATTTGATAAATATAGTCATTATGTAAAGCTTAAAAAATTTGACAAGTCTAGTTTGTTTTCTCGCTAATATAACGTGATTGCCTCATGTCTCGCTACTTACTGTATATCGTTGAGCAACAGCCACTTAATTGCTTGGAGTCTATTATTACTGTAGTTATCGTACAGTAAGCTGAATGCCCAACTTTACATGTAATTTTTTCAGAAACTAAGATTCATAAACTTAAACTCCTTTAGACCCTTTTTTCTCTCGATTCTCTTCTTTTGAATAAACTATGGCTTAATCAATTCCTCATTTCACAAATCTTGCCAATTTCTTGCAAGAATTTTATATTTCTTTAAGGTATTCTAATCTAAGTATACATTAATAAGTTTCAATTGACAAAACATTTATTTTTATTGCTACGCTAGGATCAAAATCTTCAGTTTTTATTCAGTGATTAGTAATACATCAATTATAATAATAAAGTGATGCTAAAACATCGAATTAATCGTTATAAATTAACTTTAATTATGCGTCAACAATTCATACCACCTTAAAGGTGGTTAATCAAAGAATGCAAGATTTGAAGCATTTGCGCTGTTGTCTCCTTTCGTTCTATCATTCTTTGTAACATGAATAAGTTTATTTAAATATTTAAAATTAAATAAGTATTAATTTAATTACATAATTTATTACTTTAAAATATTAATTTCGGGAATAGTGTGTAATATGCTTCAAATTTTGAAGTAAAATATTTATTAATTAAGTTAAGTTGATATACGTTATCGGTTGTCCTATTAGCGGTGATTTGACATCATAAGCTAAATGTTTGTATGTATTTTATTTCGTACAACCAAAGTTATTTAATGATAACTGTAGAACGTGTACAGTTCATACTTTATATTTTTAAACTGCCCTGCATGGCATGCCTTAGTTTTTATGAGACTTTCGATATTTAAAATTAAATAAAACTACTTTTAATTTAGGTGACGTTATTGTTAAAATATGATTTCTGAAATGTTTAAAACGGAAATTCTAACCAAACGTTTTTTCGGTTTCAGTTTTGAGTACATTCTAACTTGGTTTCGATTGTATTTATGATTACAATTATAACGGCCTTTTGTAAAATGCAATTTTACTATTTCAAGTTTGAGGTATTGAGACTTCAGTTCATTCGTTCAGTAAAACAGAAAAATAAAATTTTTTAAATCGAAATTTGATCTGTTCTAAAATTTCTTTACGGTCACCATTTCGGTTTAAACTTTTTGAATAAATTTTGTTATCGATTTCTGGCTCGAGCTTTTGATTTTAAAACTTTTATTCATTAATATTTACTTCTAACGCTTAAAGAAATCTATGAAGGTTTATGTCCTCTGATTTTAATGAATTTGATGTGTACTGCCGTTATTCGATAAAATTTTCAAGCACTGAAGAGAAAAACGAATTGGAAAATTTTTTATGCAGTTACGTCGACTGTACAACGTAAACGCAAACAACATTTTCCAATTTGAAAGTGACTGTACACTGTCAAAGTAATATTATCTGCATCAGTTATCATGTGTAAAATTTGGGGCTGCTGTACTGTTAGTGGACATAATTAGGTTGTTCACATAAATGAAAGGAATGGCTAATACATCGTATATCTTCATGTCCATTACGTATACAACAATCCGTAAACTTTAGAAATAATAACCGATGATGACATTACTTTAAATAGTAACTGTACTTATATGTATGTACCGTACAGTATTTTTGTAAGTAAATAGTGGTAGCCAACATTGAATTAAACTTTAAGACATTTTAAATTTACCTAAAAACTGATCTCACTATTTTTAGTCGATTTTGAGTTTTATTTTATTTAATATCTTGATATCTCGCAACGAAACTAACTAATCGTTCTAAAAGTCTTTATTCATCTTCACTAATTTATAAATTATTTATTTACACTTATTTAATTTAATATTTATTTTAGAGCATACTAATAATAAACGTTTATATTTATATTCTGTTATAACCACTTCTTAACAAGACAAGCTTCTTAGGAAAACTAAAACCAAAGGAATTTAATCTGCTATTTATATAGAAAAGAAAAAATCTGGAAACATTCCAGAATAACAAAGAATAAAATTAATCATAATGCTGATATAAATTCCAATATCACGACTCATTGTTGTGACCTTCAATTTATTTAGATTTCAGTTGCAATAATGAGTCGTTCATGATTATATTATTTATTCAAGTTCAATGGAACATTCTTGAATGCTAAAGAATCTTCTGCAATATTAGTATTTCCAAGATTGTTACATTGCCGCTTGCTTGGGCCTGTTACGTCCCATAAGAGCAAGCTTGGACTTTGCTCTTGAGATGGCTCTACCTTTGATTACGAATGTCGGAACCTGCATTGCGATCAGTACTTTCACCCCAATTCTAGAAAAAGTGGCAATCCACAGATTTCGTCATTGGTGGAGCTCTTCTTGGATTCCAACTATACATCAGGATCCTGACACCAGTGTCTCAAAACACTAGCTCTAACATATTACGTACCACTCAGCACCAGTTAAGCTGGTCTAGACCGCAACCTAACTTTGGTACGGTTAATTTTCTACCAGCGCTGGTACAAATTAGTTACTTTAGGTCTCATAATGACTTCCACAAGTCTTCATAAAATGACTTCTAATGGGACAAGGTAGTAAATGCTTCGCATAACTTGGTGATGACGGCGCAGTTGGTGACATTCCTTCCCAATTTCTGACCCTTGTTGCTGTATTTCTTCTACAACGCCATACCTGTTTCTAAATTCACTCCGATGCCATAGAATATTCGAAGGTCTTCAGCCATACAATGAGCTAAGGGGCACTACTCTGGTACATCAAACATTAAACAGATTTCTGTATTCTTACGTGGTAACCCTAAATCTATCTTTACGGGCTCCCAATAGATTGACATAAATATAGTAAATGTCTGTTTACTGTCCTTGACTTTATATTTCGCACTCAATCTAGTTCGCTCTTTATTCAAGTTCTACTTATCCTGCATTCCTCCCAGCATATGGGGCCAACCGATTTATATTAACTACCTTAGATTTTCCTCTGGGTAATTGCAGTATTCGATATATTATACTAATGATCCTTTTTAGAATTTTATACGGGCCTCCCAGGGTTTGCAGTTTGAAAGATAAATCTTGTCGTTGTTGAGGCTAGTACAACTAAACTAGATCATTGAGTTGAAAACCTCACGCTTTAGAACTCACATCATAGTGGAATTTCATTCGATCACTAGCAATCTGAATGTTATTGTTTCTTTCGAATACTTTCGGTACATTCATTTCCAGCAATCTTCTCCTTTTCAGGTTTGCTACCAAACTCCAAATCACACGGTAGTCTAATTTTGCACACAAATAACCCTTTAGCTAGAGTCTCTCATATCGTCTCGTTTACAGCTGACGGACATGCTATCAAGAGATGCAAGTACTAGTTCCAATCTTTTTGATGGTCTAGGACAACTTTTGTCAAATGTTTTCCCATCGTTCGATTAATGCGTTCCGCTATTTCGTCTGACTGTAGATGAAGAGCAGTTGTTCTGAGTATTTTTAACAAGTGCCAGAGACTTCGGAATAAGCTTGACTCCAAATTTCTCGCTTGGTCTGAATGTAATTTCAATGGAAATTCGAAAAGGCTAAACAATCCTTTCTCCAAGGTCTCAGGAACAGTAACTTCCTTTTGATTTGGTAGAGCGTATACTTCGATCCATTTACTAAAATACTTAATCGCAACTATATCAATTAATACTTTATCAAATCGGCTACCTACCTTATATTGCCTCATCAATGCTTTTCATATCTACCCCAATGGACCTCATGGACCATCATGGAGTTGTCGCAAAACTTCCACTTCTTTGTTTTTCCGAACCACCCATTCTGAACTTGCAGGGAATCGCATCGAGACCAATATGTTTTAACAACAGGATTAAATGGGGCGTCTTCCTCCCAACTAGATTTTTGGTCTTCATTCTTCCATTTTAATAACAACTCCAGATCTTTGCCGCTTTCTTGGTCTTACTTGACATTATCTGGTTTTCCAGTCATCATTGATTACACTAGTATGGTTGACAAGAGTTTCTTTAACTTTTGACACCATCCGAGAGTAGTATTTGAAATCGTCTGGGCAAACCTGTCTTGATAAAGCGCCAGTGTTTCGATGATTTCTTCCGGAACAGTTCTCCGCTCAAACCCATACTGTTGTAGCCGTTCTATTCATCTTGCTATTTGGTCTTATGGTTTTTTAAACTATAGTAGTCATTTCAACGCTTCGTGATTAGTTCTTAATACGAAATTTCGTCCGTAAAGTTATTTATAAAACTGTTCAACAGCATTTATCATCGCTAGCAATTCTTTGCGAGTAACACAATAGATCCTTTTAGAAAAATGTTTTATTTTATTTATTTATCTAATCCTTTGACAAGATAAGTTTTTAAAAATTAAATGACATTTGAAGTTATTAAAATAACTGACGAAAAGTTAAAACACATTGTAACACAAGTTTATTTATTTAAACATATTATTAGATATATCTAATTATTATATTTACATTCGAAAAAAATCTATAATTCAATATAATCAAGCCTGAAGATATAATTACTCAAAGGTTATTTAGGAAAACGTTAGTTTTAATAGCTTATATAATTTAAACAAAGAGTAAATTCTGTTGGGAGACTATACATTATCTCATTATTCTTTAGTTCCTTTCAGGTTTGGACATTTACTGAAATATCCGATTATTCTTTCTTGTTCAACTTGGATTTGCGACAGCACTTCACTGATGCCCACATGGCTAGCATCAGCATCTAAAGCAAATCTTCCCTCCATTCTAGGATAACTGAGTATGGGTGCGACCATCAAAGTTCGTTAAGTGTTTCAAATGACTGCAGGCAGCTATTACTCCATAAAAACGGTTGGTTTAGTTAGTAAGTTTTGTAGGGGATTCTGCGATATCTGCAAATCTACGTACAAATCGACGTTAATACATACATAATCTCAAGAAGCTTCGTAATTCATATTTATCTTTTAGTTGTGGCCATTTTCGTATAGATTGAATTTTTTCTACATCAGCTACAACACCTTTTCCAGAAACCACATGGCCCAAGTATTTCACTTTGTTTTGAAACAAGTTGCACCTTTTGGAACTTTGCACTTTGCAGTTTTTGAAACACTTCTTCAAGATTTCTCTCTTTATCAAAGAACTTTTCGATAACTATGATATTGTCCAAATATATTAGATACGTTTTCCAAGAAAAAGTTTCAGGATCAATTTCATTAACCAATATCTACTTTTCATGTCTAAAGTTGAAAACCGTTCGGTATCGGAAAGGTATCTGAGTAGAAGGTAGCTGTCTTTCTTGGGCATATCATTCAAGTGACGGTAATCCACGTAAAATCTAGTGCTACTGCCTTTCCTTTTAACAAGTACAACCGGTGATACTCAAGGACTGCTGGACAGCTCTACAATCCTTTCACAGGCCGTGCTCTCGGTTATCTTCTTGGATTCCTCCCGCTTGAATAAAGGCAGCCTCTATGGTCGTTGACGTATTGCTTGGGAATGTCAACCATTTATTTGGTGCGTCAAAACGTTAGTTCTTTCCTTCAAACCGTCCTCAGTAGCAAATATGTCGGCGTATCATTGGATCAATTAACTGTCCCTATTCTTTTGGTCATGGGATAAACCGTTGTTCAAGGATTCGAGTGATACGCAACTTAGATTCCTTATAGGCAAAACATTCTCACCGGTTTTCGTGCAATACCACAGATGGGATAGGTGTGCACATTTTTAATTCGCTGTCCTTCTTAAGAGTTATGTGAAAGGTATTAACATTTATTAAGCGAACAAACGTCGTTTCCTTGGTGTGAATCAACTTTCTTCCAGTTAGAATACCACGGCGAATATTTATGAAGTTGGTTTCTAAAATTCCTTCGGTTCTGGTGTAGAAATCTCCATCCGGTTAGCCCATAACTATTGTTTCGCTTCTTGGCGATAAAGTCATCTCTTCTGCTAGGATTATTTTCATGGCGTGGTCGTTTCGTTCACTAATCGGTATCTCTTCGTCATTGACCTGTATGATGCCATTCTTCAAATCTAAGGCGAAGTCAAACTCAAACATTATATCCATACCCAATATGACAGTTTTCTCAATATCAGCTACTAGCACGCGATGCGTACACTTCCTATAACCAATCTCAATATCTGCAATAATGTTAACATTAACGGTTGCACGATTTCCTGCAGCTATATATAATAGCAGATGTGAAGATAATAATCTTCTAGTCTAAATAATGTTTGGTTTCACTATTGTCTTTGTTGATCCTGTATTCACTGGCATTTGGCAATTCACTCTTGCGATTGATCCATTAATGTAAAGATTATCCAGTGTATGTTTTAACGATGCCACTTTGATAGTGACTTCAGGGACGTGGCTAGCAGAGGTCGATATTCCTCCGTTCAGATCGATCCTTTCTAATTTTCCTGATGCTTTGTATTATAAGCGAGACTGCTCATAATCTCATGGAAATTTTTCTGTATATGTCCCCGTTTACGGCATTTTCAGCATTGTGGTTTGCATCCATTTGGTTTTTGCTTCTTAAGTAGTTTTAAAAACATCCCTTTTAAAATCTCAAATTCCAGTGCATGATCCAATGTACTAGAAAGGTCACGCGGACGTACTAATCTAATTGCCTGTTGTGTTTTGGAATGCTGAAGACCTTCTACAAATGTTTGCACCCCAATTTGTTCAATAAATCTTTCTGGAACCGTTCAGTACGCTAATATTACTAGCTGTGCAATTTCAGTTTCGAATCCTAGGGATTCTCTCTAATTTTCTGCACTATATTCCTCAATTGGGCACAGTAGACCTGTTGCAGATGTTTGTCTCCATATTGTATTTTCAAGCGTGAAACACGGTAATCGAAATTATTTTGCAGATCGTCTGGTATGGTTTATAGAATGTCCAAAGTATCTCCGCGTAGAGCCACTATTAAAGTAGTTGCCTTTTCTTCAACAGATGCCAAGAATTGTTTATACTAATTGACCCAAGAGGTCTTCCGGTCAAAAATTGATACTTCACGTGTTTTCTAGTACTTAAAGTAACATTCTCAGCAGCAGGCAGGTGAGGAATCTGCTGTGCATTGATTTTTGTTTATTGCTTATGAGCAACAAAGAATACCCCTTCTTAGGTTTGTTGACTTCTTTATTTACGGTAAGGAGAATAAATCTTCGACGTACTTTATCGTACTTCTTGGCTATCTCCTCATAATTTGTCAACAACTCATTTATAATACTTTCCATTTCTTCTTGTAATTTAATCTGGCTTAATTTAAATTTCTCTTTTAATGCATATTGACTTGGTTGAATTAGTTCTTGTACTGTCTTTGTAATTTGGTACTCTAAATTAATTTGGCTTAATTTAATTTCATGATATAATTTGTTTTGATTTGTATTAATCAATATTGTTTCATCTTTTAATTTATTTGTATTTTCTTCTTGCAATTTATTTTAACTTAATTTAAATTCTTCATTCGTGGCATTTTGACCTGATTTGGTTTCATCTTGTAATTTACTTTGATTGGAATTAATTTTTTCTAGTAATTTATTTTGAACCGATAACATTTTTTCCAGATTGGAATCCATTTTGTCCTGCATCTTTTACAACATTACCATCAGCGACCCCATATTTTTATCAGAACTTCATGTCATCAGCATATATGAAACAATTAACACTAGATTTTAATTTATTAAGTGTCCGTGAATTCACAGTTTCAATTTCAAACCCAGCACCTGACACCAATGTAACGAAACTAATTAATTGTATTAAATGTGTTTATTTATCTTCACTAATTTATAAATTATTTATTTATACTTACTTATTCAACTTAATAATATTTTAGTCACTAATAATAAACGTTTATTTTTATATCTATTTATAACAGCTTCTGAACAAGACAAGATTATTAGGAAAACTAAAACTAAAGGAATTTATACGGTTATTTATATAAGAAAGCGAAATTCTGGAGACATTCCAGAATAATAAGGAATAATATTGGTGCTGATGTAATAAATTCCAGTACCACGACTCATTGTTGTGATCTTGAATTTATTTAAATATCAGTTGCAGTAGTGAGTCATTTGTGATTACATCAATTATTTTAGTTCGATAGAATATTCCGGAATGTACCAGAATCTTTTACAAAATTATTATTTCTAATTTTGTTACAATATTTATTGTATAAAAAATACTTTTCTAGTTCAAAAAGCATAATCACAATTATATGCTTGAAAATTATAAAAATGGGAAAAAAGTATGATTTGAACCTACGATACGCATTACACCATTTTCAGACATAAATGTTTTCAATTTATGTCTGTTGTCATTTGTTTACAAAACAAATTTATAATACTCTTTCGTTCTTTAAGCACAGAAAATGTAAAACAGTTAACCAAATTATATCTCACGTTAGCCAACACTCGCTTGTTGAGATGTACACGATATTATTTTTGTCAAAAATTATTTTCGATTTATCGATTGTTCTATAAATTCCCTTGTCGTGTGTTCCTTCTTTATATGATATGCATTAACAGAAGTTTTTTTATTTAGTAGGTTTTTCTGCAATGATTTTAGTTATGTCCTTAGTAAGATTTTTCGCTGTGCACAAGAAATATTTATCGTCTTATATCCTTATATATTTTGGCTACTATACATTTTAGATTACGCAAGTAATATTTTATCCGTCGACGGGTTATTGAATTTTTTTTTAAAAATAGAATAGATGTTTTATTTTCATGCAGCGGAAATTTCGATTCTTATATCTTAATATTATTGCAACAACTTACTTTGGTAATTATTTATATCGATTCACTAATTTATTTACAATTTGCAACAATTATATAATTTTACACATACATTTATTTTCAATACTTAGTATAAATCACTATTTATCTTTATACATCATTACACACCAATATAAGATTTAGAACTAACTAAGCGGTGATTCATCTATTTAAATTAAAACTGTAACTTCTAAAATATTTCAGATAAGACGAGAAAGTATGATTCATTAAAGCTAATACGATCATCACGGAAATCTACTAAGTGACTCCTATCGCATGTCAGTACTAATTTTTTGTTACATTTTCCCCTCCTTAGGGCTGTTATATTCCGTATCAGCCACCACGGTCTGTGCAGTTGTGACTTTTCTACTTAGAATGTCGAAATTGGAACTCATAACAAAATATACACTGCAAGTCATTTTTGCAAGCCAAATTCTTGTAAAAGTGGCGATCAATTGTTTCCTTACTTGGCAGAACTTCCCTTGAATTCCAAGTACATACCAGTATCTGAATGCCCTTGCCTCGTAATACTACTTGTATGATGTTGCGCACCATTCGACAGTTACATTTGGTATGGCTAATTTTCTGTCATCATTAGTACAAAGATGCTTCCTTAGGTCCCACAACTTCTGTTACAGGTTCTCATAACGGGGCTTCTGATGTAATCATACTTTTGTAATGAGGTAGTAGATACTTTAGTATAACATGGACGACTGCTCTGTAGATGACATATCTTTCCTACTACTGTATCTCTTCTATGCCGCCGTATCGTCTCTTAAATTCGACATCAACACCATGTGACATCCATAAATATTTTACAACATAATGGGCCCAAGGAAAATCTTTAGAACATCAAAGGGATTTATGTGCTGTTCAGTGATAACACCGAATCGAGCTTTGCGGGATCCATGGATGCCACGAAATCTGCGAATTACAGCGACTTCTTCTTCATTTCCATATTCTTCACTTATACGTGGTATGCCCTTCATTCAGGTTGTTTTTGGTTCGCATTCTTACCATCGTACGAAACTAATCGATTCATATATATCACTTTAGAGTTTCCATTCCGTAGTTTTTTAATCCGATCTACTACATAACTTGATTATTGTTACAGCTTTGTACGGGATTTATCAGGAAAGTTATAGTTTGGGTGATAGGCCTCTTCATCGCTACAATTGATGTAACCATATCAGCTCATTGGGCTGAATTTCGCCTACTTTAGAATTTATATAATACTCGGTATTACTCGATCACTAGCAATCTTAATGTTACCACGCACTTCAGATTGCATAATATCTCATGCCTAAACAATACTTTAGCCAGGATCTCGCCTGATATCTCATATACAGCTAATCGAATGTCATTAGAAATAGATATAGGTATCTATCTAATCTCATCGATAGTCTGAGATTACTTTAGACAAATATTTCCCTATGATTCCATTCATGCACTTCACCATTCTATCCGACTGTGAATAAAGACCAGTAGTGATGGTCTTCTGTATCTTTTATAATGAGAAAATTCTATGCAATAGATTTGGCTAGAAATTTCTTCTGTGGCCGGAATAAAATTCTAATGGAATTCTAAAACGGGGTTTTTACCAATGTTTCATCTACCGCAACTGCCTCCTGATTTGGTAGAGCGTATGCCAAGTCGACTTAAATATTCCATCGCTTCTGTTTCTAAAATGAATCTGGTATATTAATGGTTACTCTTTTAAATAGACTTTTCATCGGTGCTTTCCGTCTTTCAAGTAGACCATTTTCGGCACCATTCTGCAACCATAGAGTTCATCCAATAAAATCGTTCGCGAATATCACCATCATATAGTTGTAAAATTTGCCACTCTTTTCTTTTAAATTATTAACTGAATGCGTTTCTCAGTTCCACTATTATTCTGCAGGGCTCTCTTCAGAGAGCCTGGATCAGCAAGAAATTCAATTGAACTTAGTATATTTTAACGACAGTGTTAAATCGGAACATTTATTTTCATGGAGGTCTTTGATCATTGCTCTTCCATCTCAGAAGGAACTTCAACTTTCTTGATCTTATTTCATTTATTAGGTTCCCAATGGTCATTATTAACAGTGACGCTTTAGGAAGTTTTTCAGTTTTTGATTCAAACTGAGAGCCGTAGTTGCAGTATTTTGAACTAGATCTACTCAACAAAGAGTCCGTATTTTGATGTCCCTTTCAGGCACGATTTCAAACCTCTAAATCGTATTCTTGGTGTAATTCAGTCCATTTAGCGATTTAGCTTTCTAGATTCTTAAACTGCAGTAGCCATTTCAATAATGCATTGTCATCTCTCAGTAGGAAGCTCCGCCCATAAAGGTATTCAATTGACTTTGTCATTGCTAATAGTTTTTCAAGGAACTCAGTAGTTCCATTCAGGCTTTGAGAATACCTTGCTGAAATATCCAATTTCTCCCTTCCTCTCCATGCTGAATCTGTGACAGCACAGCGTTCATGCCGACATGATTTGCATGAGTGTCCAAGGCACATCGATCTTCCATTCTAGGATTGCTGAGTACAAGTGCAGTTACTAATATCCGCTTAAGCGTCTCGAATTACTCTTGATAGTTATTATTTCACAAATATTGTTTATTTCCTTCGGTAAGATTTTTAAGACATTTTCTGATGTCTGCAAATCCACGAACGAACCGGCGATAGTAAGTATACCCTCAAAAAGTTTCGTAATTCGTATTTATATTTTCATTGTGGTGATTCTTGTATTTCCCGTATCTTCCCATGGTCAACAGCCACACTTTTTTCAGAAACTACTGGACCCAGGTACTTAACTTCCCACTAGAACATGGACTAAGTTTTAGATGAGTACTGCGTAATATTTGAAAGTTCTGTTCAATATTCTTTAGATTTTAATTGGAGCACTTTCCGGTTACTATTACATCGTCGCTGGGGTATTGCACGGGTGAAATGGCATCTTAATTAACTGCAAAAGTCTCGGTGCAATAGTAAATGCCGTTTTCTCACAATTTTCAGGTTCCATTCCGCCTTGTTAATATTCACTTTGCATGTCTAAAGTGAAGAACCATCTAGATAGCAGGTAATTGTCCTTCATGGTGACGTTCAAGTGACAATAATTTACACAGAATCTTGTGCTGCCATCTTGTTCTTAACTTGCAGGATTGGCGATGTCCATATACTATTGAACAGTTCGATAATCGATTGATTGACCACGCCTTAAATATTATGTTCTCAGTTTCTTTTGTTTTGGATAAGGGCAGCTTTCTTGAATGTTGACGTATCGGCTCGGCATCAACAATATTTATTTTGTGCGTTTTTATATTTGTCCTTCTCTTCAATCCATCCTCAATAGCAAAAATGTAAGGGTAACTTTCAACTAATTGACTAGTCTTCTTATTTTGATTTTGGGACAAACTGCTGTTAGAAAGGACGGGTATGCACTGAACTTGGATAAGTACTTCATAAGCATAATTTTCTCATCGGTCTCCTTCATCTTGAAATTATCAATTATCAATCTCATGAGTGTCATTTCCTTACCCTCAACCAGTACCCTTCTAATTAGATTCTGTGGCCAATAATCCTATGATTGGTTTCCGGGATTCCTACGGATCAAATTTTACTTCTCACTTGTAGCGTTGATAAATGAAAATACGTTCATATTCCACACGTAGACTGCTATTCTTCACATATAACGCGAATACACACTTCGACATTGTATCCATACCCAATATCACATTGTTATTAATATTAGGTATTGCATTTAGTTTCTACACCCAATTCCAATATTTTCTATGATTTCGATATGTAGTATTGTACCATTTCCTATATCTATACGCAATCAGAGCTATAAAGGTAGTAATTTACCACCCGCAACGATGTCTAGCTTCACTATTGTCTTCGTTACTCCAGTATACAACAGTATATTGTAAATTTTCCTAAGTTGATTCCATCAATGTATAGATTATGCAGTTTGTATTTCCGGGATCTGGCTGGCAGAGACCGATATTTACCTCATCATATCGATTTTGTTTTGTTTTATTGATGGTCTGTATTCTCTAGGACTCTTTCTATTCTTTAGGTAATGTTTTCAAGATGTCTTCGCGGTTCGCACTTCTCACATCGTAGTCTTCGTCCTACTGGTTTTTGTGTCCTAAGTGTCCTCAAAAACGTCTCTACAAGCCTCTCAACGCCACACTAGAATTTTCTCATGGCCCGTATACAAGCATGACCCTCCGATGTTCTATTAGAACTACTGAACCAATGCATTGGAAAAATCTTTTGGACGGACCCGATGTTAGTTTCTACTGTGTTTATGGATCTTGAAGACTATACACAAACGTTTGCATCCCAAGCTGCTAGAATAACATGTCCAGGGCCGTTAGACACGCTAATCTGCTAACCGTGAAATTTCGGCTTCGAATTCCTGAAGGTTTTCTCTACCTTTTTAAACTTATTGCTTAATTGTCTCCATAAAGTATTTCGAATTTTAATACCAGCGACAAAATTGCTTTGCAAGTAGTCCGCGGTTGTCTTTTCTTCCATCTTCACTTGTTAGATTTTGCGGTTGCTACAAACTGCTTACAATAGTCCGTCCAAGATATTTCCCCATTATTGGTGGACGTTTTTATATGTTTTCTGAGGTTTGAGATGCCTTCTTCTATGGTAGGTAAATATGTGACCCATTGTGCATTCACTTCTTCTTGTTCTGCATGATGAATCGAAGATATTTTATGCTCTGAAATGCTAACTTTTTGATCGTGGTCAGGACAATAAACTTTAATGTAGGTCATCATATTTCTTGATTACTTTATCGACATTTTCCGCGATGTCTTCGATTTTCTTTCAGTTGCTGCTTCATTTTCTACTAAATGGATGTAATTGCATTTGTTTTTTCCTGAAGCTTCTCTTAAAATCAATGAAATTTCTTCTTTTAGAATGGATTTTATTTTTTTGTAATTATTTGGATTTCATTTCATTTCTTCTTGTAATTCATTTTGATTTGATTTAGCTAATAACATTTCCTTTTATAAATTATTTGTGACTTTTTATAATTTAATTTAGTTTGACTTAATTTCTTCTTGTAATTCGTTTTAACTTGATTTATCTAATAACATTTCTTCTAGTAATTTTTTTGGAATTTTTTTTATAATTAATTTTGACTTGTTTTAATTAATTGTATTTCCTCTTGTAATTCATTTTGGCTTGACTTAATTTCCTCTTGTAATTCATTTGACTTATTTAATTAATAACTTTCCGTTTTGTAATTTTTTTGTGATTTCTTTTTGTACTTTATTTTGATTTGATTTTATTACTTCTAATATAATATTTTGATTTTATTTAATATCTCCCTGATTTGAATCCATTCTATCCTGCCTTATCTGCAGAATTTAAAATAATGATTCCATATTTCTATCCATACCTTTTGTAACCGGCACCAACATCGCATTTATCAGACTTATTTATTTTATTAAATTTATTTATTTTATTTTTCTTACCATCTAAATAGTCAAATATATTTCTGACACCGATTGTAACAAAACCTAAAGTTATTTAATTATTTAATTTTATTCGCTAATTTATTTACAGTTTACAACTTACTATATAATTTTACACGTATGCATTTATTTTCAATGTTTATTTTACCTTTGTACGTATATCTTTACTCGCAAATATCAAATTTAGAACTAACTAACTAAAATGTGATTCATCTATTTATATGTAAACTATAACTTCTGGATTAATCCACAGTAGTCCAGAAGTGTGATTCATATATGTTGGTAATTCGATCTAGGGTATTATAAATCATCACGGGAAATTATTTTAGGTTTTAAGAGAACCAGTAGATATTTGAAATTTTTTGTGGTAAATTTCTTTTATAGAAGCATTTATATAGGGTATTACAGAAAAACATACACTTTTTTAAGAGGGTTGCTCTTGAGAGTTGACTTGATCACAAAAATATTAAAAAAATTATTGAGATGATATTTTATAAATTGAATGATGAAATGAATATTAATTTTGAAAAAGTCGCCGTAAAATATAATGATAACTTACACTACTATTTATTTTATAAACAACCATTTTTTTAATGACAAATTTGTGAAACCGAACCATTTTATATTCATTTTTCGCTTTTATATATGTACCTTTTAAAATACCTAATTATCAAAAACTTAAACGATATAATTTTACAATACATTAAAAAAATCTCTTAATTAAATTATTGGAAGGAAGTATAGTTTTGTAACAATTTGAAATAGTTAAATTGTTAAAATTCAATGAAATTATTATTAAAATTTTAAAATTGGATTGTTATTTAATAAAAAATAATTAAGTTACCCATTTATAGTAAATACTCAAAATTTAGGAAGCTCGTTTAAGAAGCAATTTACGGCTGCTTTATTATTACAAGTTACACAAAATACAAAATATCTTACTGTGTGCTTATAATCGTCACAATCTAATAAAAATAAGCTTTTTGCGTGAAAATTTCCGAAAAATAGCAGTTTCTAATAAAGCAATATTAAAATGTTAAACTACAAATCGAAATGACGTCGTTGCACTGACCTGTGCAAAAATAACAGACCGAGAAAAATTTAATACTTGGGTTCGATATTCTGTACATTATTTTCTACATTTACTTTTGAATAGTTAGTCATTCTCTTTTATTGCCACAAACATACGCTATATGAGGGTTTTTAAGGGCTTTTAAAGAAAAATTGAAATATTCAGAAAGAATGTTTTATTATTTTTCTAGCATTCTACAAGTACTCAAAATCTACCTCCTTAACGAAGTGCACGTTATTCTGTAACACCCTTTATAATCACTATGAACTTTAATTTAAAAACATGAGAATTCGGTATGATATATTAATTAACATAGTATTGTTCGGTAGGTTGCAAGAGGAAAGACGATTCGAACAATTCGGATCAAATACCTACCCCCAAGAAACCTCGGTTAGTTTTCACAGACCTTCAGCGCCGTACACTTCAAGCTATTTTTAAGGTAAGAAAATATATTTTAATTAAACTTTGATTAAGTTATCTTCAATTTAAGTTTGATTTAACTTAGAGTAGTTGTTAGCTTGTTAAGCATGCATATTAAATTATTGAGAATGAACAAAAATTTGTTTGTGAATTTATGAATGCTTTCAAATATATAAATTGTTTTATAAATATGCTAAATCAAAATTAATTGAGATTGAACAATCAAAATTCAAAATCATATTGTCTTGGAAACAGGAAACAAAAAGGCCGTCTAAAGAAATGCAAGTGACAATTGCACGTCAACTAGGTTTAGAACCAACCACCGTTGGAAATTTCTTTATGAATGCACGACGAAGATCGATGGATAAATGGAAAGATGAAGATCCTAAAGCAGCGTCAGCAAATTTACTTCATCAACAGATGTCTCCTGGTATGGATCAGGATGATCAAGAACATGATGGGGAAATGGACAATGATGTGGAAGAACACGAGGAAGTGTTGTGACATGCAATTCGTGACGCCATTTGTTGATACTGTGAACACTTTCTGTGACAAAATTTCTAGCCCTAAAATAGTGTAGGCCCGCCGACTTCGACAATAGGCGCGGAATTCTGGAATTGCGAAAATAATTGACCCAACGTGCGCATGATCGTAACAGCAATAACATCAAGATCCAGTATTATAAATGTTTGAAAGTAAAAGTTTGGGCTTTCTAAATACATCTAAAAAATTTTCCTATCCATCATTTGACATTGATTTAAAAACATTATAACTGGTGAGTGTATGAATAATCAAATTATGATCATGCTCATGAAAGGGAAAATATGTATAATTTGTTTGACAAATACGAATTCTTATTTTGAGGTTGTATTTGACCTTTACAGCGGATTATTAGTAAATAAGTAATCAAACATTTTTTAATGTTTCTATTCTTTAGGATATACTTGCATAGATTTTTTCTTACCTTAGTGCCTATCTTAGATTCTATGAATATTCATCATTGTTTTAAATGCTGAATTAATACAATCCCATTTGTAAATGTAATTTAATTTAGGGATTGATATTTTCAGCATTTTAAATTTTTTAACTAAATAAATTAATAATCTTGATTGATAATAAAAAATACGCAAATATATTTGCGTTTTTCGAACATATGTACAAATTTATTACATTTTTAAGTTAAAAACATTCTATTTTTGTCATTCCATTAATTCAGTGGGTTCCTTTACGTATGTTGTCGAGCGAGCCTTTATGACATAAAATTTTGAAATTGTATATATTAATATAAAATACTTGAGATGTCGAAAATTTAATTTTTTTAAAAATATCTTGATTCTAAGCTCGAAACGCATCGTGAGGTACAAAACCATTGTATTATTTGTAAAGATTGTGTTGTGTATGACGTTGTTTAGTATAGTAATTTTTTGTTTATCCTAACAAGGAACTTAATTTTAAGATATTTATTTGAAGCGTTTTATATTTATTTTGTAAGCTTGAAGTGGAGTTAATTTGTCTGTGATCTAGGCAATAGTTTACAATAATTTATTAGAAAAAGACAAAATCCTTTAGCAGGTCAAATACAGTAAAATAATCGTTTTACAAAAAGAGAAACAACGCTAATTAAAATAAATGAAAATTATTTATTTTAGCACAAAGAAACATTATCTGACCAACATGTACAAATTTTGTGTACTATTTGAATTTTTCCCGTAGAGAATAGTTGTTTCGTCAAGTCGGGGGTATTTTGGCAGAGAGCCCAAAAAGAGCACCTAGTCTATGTACCAAAAAAAACATATTTTCTACGAATTATTTCATGTAATATAACTCTAGTTTTAAGCAATTTTGTTTAAGAAAATTTACTAGTCAAAATATTTTTTTCAAACGGAAAAAATTAAAAATAAATCTGTTAGAAGTAGTACAAAAGCCTTGCTCCTTTGTACTTTTGTTTTCAATATAAGGTTGTTAGTTGTAAGAGTTTATTTTTTTCAAAGTGAACATTCGAAGACCAACTTGTTAACGATTTTTTGAAAGTGACATTTCAAATGTTAAAAGTAATTTTTCAAAATTAGTTATTAAGTTTTATACTTAAATAAGCCAGATGTTAAATTTATATGTCTTCATATATAATTGAAAAACTATCGGATTTCTAACTACATACTACATACAACATATTTTATAATTAAGCGTAGGTAAGAAATAATTTGAGTTCTATCATGAAAATCACTTGCTTTGCAGACCTCAAAAATGTTATTCTAAATAGGTGCTATAGTTTGTACTCACGATTCAATTCTGCTTTTGCGGATAGAAAGATTGTTTTAATAAATTTTTTTATTAATTTATAAATTTTAATTGATTCCTGTATATCAAAGATGATCTACAAAAAAATACAAATATTTATAAAAGAGATAATTAAAAGTTGTAAATAGAAAAATGTAAAGAATACAATTACTCAATATAAAAAAATTATAAATGATAAAATAATTATAAATATGTGCATGCGTACAGGCTGTGTACGAACTCAGCGTCCAATCCTGCAGATGCAGTTTATCCTCGTTATAAGAATTTGTAAGTCATATAAGTTAGTATATTTTATTAACATTGATTTATTTCAAGAAGTATTTGGGGGTTAGAGTACATTAAATCAATGTTAAATCTTAGATTAAAACTACTATAAAACGGGATAAAACGATTAAGTATCAACGAAGATAATTTAATAATTCAACATCGATAACATGAGAACTGAAAATGAGCATTTGTTATTCAGATCGCGTTACATTAATGAAACAACAAACATTACAAACTGTCTGAAAATTTATAGGAAAATAAATCCATTTAACCCTTTCGCTCATGAATTTTTATTTTTTAAGTTAAAAATCTGAAATTAAGGTTAGGTTTTCTTTTATTTTTTTGTAATTTTTTGATACCAGTTT
>JAHWXV010711357.1:0-24728 GCA_024586415.1 Phrixothrix hirtus | reverse complement strand
TAATTAAGTAAATTTATTGGCAATTGATATTTTTTATTGTAAATACAGTCGCACCGAATAATGCTTAACCTAAAATGTTTAAAGCGAACGTGCCTTGTCATAGAGTAGTTCACAAATGATGTCCCGACATTTTAACTACATACTTTTAACAACCAAATTGCTTTTGGTAATTACAATGTACATTTTTGCAAATCATTGTGAGACATACGTTTTGTTAACCGTATGTGACTCTGATAAGACGATTTCTTTTACACACGATATGTTTAGTCATAAGCAATAATTAAACTTGGATTTGCTGGCACGCACAGATCCGAGAAAGATTAGATTATTTAATAAATCATTAAAAATCTGCGTAATTTACTGAAGTAAGATAAAAAGAATTAGGGATTGAAAGAGAGAAAATTTCTGGCAATAATTTGAGCTAAGGTTAAACTTCGAATTATTTAAAACATAGAAATTAAAAGTAGGTAAGGAATTTATTTGCAAACACGTTAAAGGACCGCACAAAGAAAATTAACCAGATCTAGGTTAGAGAATTATATATAACGTTAAGATTTTGTTACAATAAACATTCTATTAAATGGTTCATTGCCGTTTAGTTAGAGTCACGCTAGACACTTGTGTAAAATATTGATGGTTACCACATCTTCAACTCCAGGTCGTAACTAAGATTACTCTTAAGTCTTGGAGCAAGTTGGGGATGAAAAAGGATGTACAACAGAAGACAAGGAATTGTTATTCCGAAGTATTCTTATTTTGGGTACTAAACCCATCAATGGTAGACCCGGCACTTAAGACTTTTGGGTAGTTGGAGGCCTGATTGGTGTTGCCTTCGGTTTGAGAAGGAAGTTCTTTCCAGCTCCGTGGTTGTATCTTAGGGTTGTGGCCTCGGCGTAGGTAGTGATTTTAGGATGCCTTGGGGACCCTCTGTAATTGGTTGTGTTATTACCCTCAAAGTTAGCGCGTTAAGATCCAGTGTACTTTTGTTTCTCGCATCCTTTTAAGGGATAGTTTTTGTCCACACCTAACGCACCTTGGGTTTACGCGCCAGCTTCCTTGAGTATTTCCATATTTCTGACGTCTATGGTATTGGATTTCTTCTGATTTCCTGCGGAGTACTTCAGCAGTATTATCAGTGATAACGTGGTTTTGATATGGTACATTTTCTTTCTAAAATTTTTTTTCTCAGTTTCGACGTAGTTCAACGGCATCAAAGTCCTATCTTTACCTCGGAGTATTCTACGAACAGAAATTGCTGATTTTCCCTACTTTTTCTGGTTCCCTCAGATGTCGAAGTCTGGGATTGTTTGAAGCAGACCTCTAAGTACTACGCTTAGGTTCCTGTCTTGTTCTAGTTGGGGGTGTAGTAAGGGATCGTGTTTGTGACCAGGTATTCAATGATACCTCTTTAGTCCAACTATATTGACGGTTGTACACTGATTGCCAGTGCAATAGTTTTTGCATTGGGACTAATAGTCGCTCACGTTGGGTATCCAACTATTATTGCTACGCAGTGCGGTGGCTAATACCTTCTTCGGTGGTCTTATAGTTTCTGGCGTTTAGTTGCTGATTTGGTTCTTGATCTGGTTCACTGTTGAAGAGTGCTTCGTAATGATTTTCCATCTTCAATTTATGTATGGAGCCTTCGGATTCTGTAGTATTGAATTTGCGTTTATTTCCTTTCAGCAAATTGTCAATTAGAGCTTTAGCTTCATGCGCCGCACTTATACTTAGCGTGTAACTTCGCTGGCTGTGGTAGATAAGTTGTTATGTCTTGTGTATAACAGAAAATCCTTTTTGATGGAAGCCAAATATATGACTGAAATATTTTTGAACATGTTTCAGTGTTATTTCGGGTCGTTCTCTGGCAAATTTTATTGCTAGTATCGTTCTATTGTTTAATTAGAATAATTACCTAAATCTAGAAATAAGTATTTGCAACAGTGCAGCTAATATAACATAACTGCCAATGTCATTAGACAGAACCTAACGTAAACATGTCAAGTATTGTAATGAAAATTATAAGTGTCAGATAATATAATCATAAATTCTCTTGTCATGCAATGGATAATAAAACCATAAATTAACTGTCAGTCAATATAACCAAATGTTTATTTTTTTGTTTGTTTTTGTAGATGAGCGTTCGGGATGCGGAATTTCCCTTGGCCTTCTTGCACTAGAACTGCTATATAGTCATTCCTTCATACATACTAGAATTTTGCCGAATATGCAGGAGTTCCGCCCCCAGGAGGGATTTTTAACGTGCCAATATCACATTCGCACGGGACCAACGATTTTACTTCTGTATCCGAGAAGAAGGCATGTTTTTTAAATTTTTTTCTGCTGAAAAATATATCGACCTTGATCGAGTTTGAACCCGCGTCGCTTGGATTCAGATACAAACATGCTAACCACTACACTACTCGGGACTGGCTAACCAAAGGTTAATATGTCAGAATACATATAACCAAGGATTGTGCTATTCTATGAAACCAAAAATGTTTGACATACGATATATTCAATCTTATTAATGTCAGTCGGATTTATAATTCTTTTATTACATTTTTTAGGTTTTATATTTTTATCTGTGTTTTATTTATGGAATTATTAATAAACTATTATATCTAATTCTATTATATTTGTCTATAACAAAGATCTTTTTTAACAAAGAAAAACCTTTTAACCAATGAAAGATGTAAGTATATTATTTTTGTCCAAGATCCATAACAGAGGACCATAAGATACTAAACTAACATAACGCAGATACTTCATTTTAAAATTTTAATCTATATTTATATATGCAATTTAATTAAATTTGTTAAGTTGTTACATTTATTATTCCATTTAGTAACCATTTATGAAGACATAATTCTGATGATGATTTTTTTCATGGTTCGAAGCTTTTCATCAAAATAGTAATCTTCTAAACAGTTTGAGACAAAAAGTGTTGTTAGGATATTAAACTGTATTTATAAGAAATTATTAAACTATTAATCCATATTTAAAAAATAATAAAGATTTATAAATAAAACTGTTTCTATAAATTATAACAACAAGTTATTATTACTACAACAGGTACTAAATTGATATATTGTATTTATTTACATAAGTTTTATAAACATTTTGGTCTAAAAATTATTCCAAGAAATATCTAGTCATTATCTTATAATTATATTATACCTTACCGAGAAGTTTATATATATTGATTACCTACATATGTTATCTTTAATAACGTGCTATTTCTACATTTTCAACGAGTGGTGGATAAAGCATGAAAATTGAAAGTAACATCAAATATACTCGTTACTGCCATTTATGTTTACACAAATTAACTTAGCATACATTCCTTCCATCGAATTGTGTTAAAGGGAAGCCTGAAACTAATGTTACACGTCTATAGAACGCAATGCATCACGTATTCTAAATAATTTAATGCTTCATGTAATATAGAAAGGACTTGATATAAATAATTCTTCTGTTGTTTTATAGGCTTTCTACGTTTACTTTTCCTAACCATCTTTTGCTAAATAACTATTTCCTTGACAATAAGTAAGTCGAATTTTATCTAAAGGACAAACCTAATATTAATAACATGAATTTTAACTTTTTAAAGCAAATTTAGTATTTTATATATAGTTTTTGCTGTTTCTTTCAGTATAATTCGTTTAAATTTATTGCGAAGTTGCAGAATAATACCCTAGATTAAAATGGATACTCGTAGTATAATTGAATTTGAGTGACCTGAATACAAAAGTCAGAACTATATTTGCTGTAGGTAACAGCACAAGTATATTTTATTTATATGTGGGTTTGTATGTTTCGTGGTTCCATTAATAAGCTCTTTTTTCACCTTGAAAAGTTTTGCGCATCAACACAAATTTCACCATTACAAAGGATATTCTTGTAGTGCTATTATTTGTAAGTTGGTATGTGTAAATTTGGAAGTTCGGTATTTCATACATTTTTTGCATACAGTTATTTTCATCTCCGTTGGAAATCTGATTGTTAATTAAAATTTGTGCTCGGTTAATTTTAATGGTTATAAATTTGTTCGCAGGTTAGAGACTAGTTCAAATAACATCAGTAACACTATCGTTCATAACTCTTTATAAAACTAAATTTTTAAAACAAAGACAGGATTGATTTTCAACGTATCCCCCTCCTATATCAATGCCCTTTTCAATTTTCTTTGGAACTTTAGAATACCTTCAGAATAAAAAGTCCCATTCTATTTTTGTATTAGCTTCTTGAGCCAATTGAGCTGTATGTAGTCGGGCTCTATCATGAAGTAGAATCGCGCTTCTTATTAATTGATTTTGTCATTTTGATTGAAAAACGGGTTTAACCTCATCTAGCAAAATTTGAGTGTAGTAAGTGATATTATTTGTACGACATGGAATTCTCATGAAGATGGATGCAAATGGCACTTTCCATGTTCTAAGATATCATTGCCGTCATTTTCCCTGACGAAAGAAGAATTTTTGCAGTTTTGGCCTCCTCAGATTCTGAAATAAAGGAATGTGTCCAACTCTAGTCACAAGTGACTAGTTTGTTTGAAATATTTCGCCTTCTTGGTAAAATTGGTTCAGCAAGTGTGTTGACACTTTAACTTCTAGTTTTGTACTAAGCAGTTTTCGTATCCAAGTAGCGTACGTGTTTCCGAAGCTCAACTATTAGTGAATAACGCGTTCAGCACTACCAATGCTTATTTGTATCGCTTCTGCTATATCGAGTATTAAAACCCGCTGACCATTAGGTCTAACCTCAGAAATTATCCGAATACTCTCAAGAGTGACAATTACAAGGCATTTTATTTTTTTTCGGAAATTTTTACACCAGCAAAGCACTTGGATTTTTCAAAAAGTATTTTTTCAAAAGTATTAATGAAGTGCTGCTAAAATTGTTGAACTAAATTTTTTATTACAAATAAATTTTATAATAACTCGTTGTCCCAGACAACTGTGTAGTAGCAGACAGAAATGGTTGTAAATAATAAACAAAAAAAATGAGGTATTGTTTTAATTAGTCCTTTCAACTCAGAGGTGAAATTAGCTACAAGTAGAAAAAGTAAAATACTAAAATAGCTTAAATGTCACTTCATGCACTTTCGTCATCGCTCCACCAAAAAAGTTGTGATCGCTTTCTTATGCGTATCTTCAAACTAAAGGTGTGCTCTTCACAAAAGGAGTTGAATTTCGGAAAAATGTGAACTATATACTGTGAAATGGTATTTTTTATACTTTTTTCACGGAAAAAGGTCACATCGCTAGGCAACCCGCTGGAACGCACGTTATACATTTTTCTAAACACTAACTTCACTCTATTAAATAATTTAAATGCATTTACTTTACCATCTCAAGCGATAAAATATAGGGGGTGACAAAAATGGTGCTGTAGCTACATACCGACGCCTTTTACCACTAAAATTAAGGAAACAGTTTATTTTTACATATGCCAAACAATGGTTCATTACTGAGTTACAGCTACTTGAGTTTTTCAAATATAATAGAAAACGAAGTATTTAAATCAAAATTATAGTAAATGTTCCAAACGACCTCTATAGATAGCAACACACAGCTTAGCTGAGAAGATCACGCATATATGGCGTTTAGAAATTCGCGAGCCATAACTCTGAAGTGGACTGGTGCACTGTCATTCATGAACCACATGTTTTCTACTAATAAAGTAGTACAACAGTAGAATAGTAGAATAACTTAATCAATTGCCATCATTGACACTGCACGGATTACTTGATAATCATCTGAAAATTATAAATGCGTGTAACCAATTAATATTTTATATTCACTGGTATAGCTCAACAACGAACCATTGCGGCACATTTGTTTACATGTACCTTTTCCTTAGTTTTAGTTGTGGAAGCCGTCTGCACATAGTCAGCTAACCATTTTTATTACAGCCTGTTAGAAATTCAATTTCAAGTACCCTACATATTCAATTATTTAGCAACGTTGAATTCTTGAATCTACTGGTTAGCCTAAGAAGAATGTATTTTCATTTTTGATATACGAATGATCGAGGATGCCTTTTGCTTAGAATTAATAAAAAATAAGCACTTCTCAATAATATTTATGTTTATTTAGGTGTTATTTACATGTAGCGAACGTTTTAGTTTTAAATTATCAAGTCAAAACACATTTGGGCTTATGTGAAAAATATATGTGTTAACTGGATAGTGGATGGATATCTAGCCGAAATTAAGACAAACATTATTAAATGATTGGCCTGAAGATGTTCTGACTTATTAGTTTAAAACAAAAGTTTCGCTATACGTAAATAACACTTAATTTTAGCAATTGCGCAACTCTTATCTAAACAATCGATCTCAACTAAAATGGACGCACAGCTTTTCACCTTTTATTTAACATTTTAATTTGAAATTGTTTTTATTTGATTTCCTTAAACAAAATGCATTATCTATTTTTTAAACGTGTTTGACCCGTTATAGTCCCCGAGTGGCTTAAAGTATATTATCTCCATTTTATTAAAGAATACAGAAAACTTTTATATGCCTGTTTTGATTGGAGAACACCTACTAATACCAACACTAAATTCAAATGTACTTTTAATAGAAGGACTTCCACGTTTATTCAGTTCACGAATCCATCAGACGTCCTTTGTCTTTACTTATAAATACATAATTTGATTTCTAAGCTGTGTGTTAAACAAGTTTAGCACTTTTTTACTTACAAATTCAAATTCATTTTTAATACTTAAAGTTCTTAATGTAACTAAAAATGTTTAATTAACTTACAGATATGTCTTTTTCGAAAAGATTCTGTTTCATTATAAACAGACATCTCGAGATTCTTACACACTGGCATTGGAATGTAACTGGACCGAATATGCATTAAGTATCTTCTTATCCCATCGCTACTTGATGGCAATTTAATCATTTAGTTGTGAATTGTTCACACTCTACAATATATTACAAAAGCATTAGTTTTTAATTTTAATCTACAATTAACCCTTTCAACTAGTTTTTATGCCATTTTTGGTAAAACAGAAATTCTCTGATACGAGGCATGGCAATTAAATTATAAGACTAACTTTATTTTAAAATTATATTAAAATGTAACTACATAGCATCCCTTCAAGTGTTATTCCTCATCAGATGTCAGTGCCTTAAGAAGTTCTGCCATTCTGTTGTCTACATAATCAAGGCTTCTTCAAAGCGAGTCCATTTAAGCTTTCTTTTTATCTTGAGATACAAAATAACCTCATGATGCAAGATCAGATGAATATGGGGGATATTAGAACGCGGTATTGTCCTTTGAGGTCAAAATCTGCAGATAAAACGTTATGAACAGAAGCGTAATCTGGATGCAATATCTTTCCATTTATCCAAAACTGAATGTTACTCTTTCGGATACATTTCCTCAATTTTTAAAATCTCTACATAATATCGTTGGTAAACTACTGTCCTACCATCAGGAAATCGATCACTAGAAAAACACCTCAAACATCCAAAGTAACAGCAACTACTGTTTACGCTGCAATCGATTATTCAGGGTTATTTTTACTGTAGAAGAGTTTGGTGTCTTTGAGTACATGAGCTGTCGGGAAAGCAAAATTTCATGACACGTAATAGCAGAACTCAAGAAACATAGACTTCACTTTATATTATTCAAAATGTTCGTACAGCTTCAAATGCGTATATCCTGATCGAATATAGGATTTCAGGAGCAATTTCAGAACAGGCTTTTGACGTATTTGAATTATTGTTCAGTTTTTCTAACTTTTCTATTGATATCGAAATCTAAATGCAAGTTTGATGCTGTTAAAATAATAAATATTTATTAGTTGATTTGGACCAAGACCTTGCAAAGACTCTAAAATGTTGTCCAGCGCTTCAAATTAACTCAACAAATAATTCCCGAATCAATAAGCTCATACAAATGCAAACAAAATATTTGTCTTCAGTATTAAACATAGTACCTTGGTAAAATCATTTTACATTAATGAACAAAAACATGGGTTGCGATATGCAGTTCTCCTTATAGGCTCATTTTGGTCTAAAATAGATCTATATTTGCCTCTTTATTTAATTTTTAAGTCTAACATAATTTTTAGTAAAGTGATATAAAACTGAAATAGATATACCTCAATAATTCTAAACTTTTATTGTTGTCAGTTGAAATTCCATATATAACAATTTCTTTGTTACTATTGCTAGGTAGTGACTTTGTTCAGAGTAACATGGGCTAAGCAACATTAGTTAATTGTTACTTCATATTTTTTAAAGTTAGCATATTATTTATAGCTTTCATAAAACTTATGATTTTCTTGCTTGGAGAGTGGTCCTAATTCGCGTCACTATTGACCCACTTTTCATGTTTCTTTCAGGAAATATCAAGTTTGTCGGCTTTTGATAACTTTTGGTTTAATGTTGTATTGTTTAGCTGAATATCATGATCGGCTACGTTTGCGCGGTATGCAAACTGATCTGCTAATGTTTTATAAATCTCTTGGCATATAATAAATACAATCGTTAACAAAACCGGGTTGAATCTCGGATGTAAAACAAATTAAATGTATTAAACCTTTCAAGCGTTCCTTCTTCGGCTTTTCGTTTACATAAAAATCGAGATAATTTTGAGCAAATTCCTATAATGTACGTCTTTGTGAAATCATAAATTACTTGAACGCATTGAACATTAAAACATGTTTACTGAGATGTCAGTAATTATCTATCTGAAATGTTCAACAAATGGAGATGTTTTCATACAAAAGTGTTTAACCGTCAAAATCCATAAGCTGATTTCAAAGTTCAAAAAGGTGTTTTGATGCTAACGCATTAAACCGTATTAATATCATTGGAAATTATGGAAAACGGGCACTCAGCGTTGTCTCGAAAATCTAAATTTATTATTAGAAGTCAACTTCAATGGTTAAATTAGTATTTCAAAAAAGTGAAGATATTAAGTATGAAATGGTTCAGAGATACAGATTTTTTTTCTAATATGTAGCTAACATCAATATATCAATATTTTAGGCACCGAAGTATAGTTATAGCTTTATAATAGAATTTATTATAATCTTGAATATAGTTGTGGAACATAATAAATGTATAAAGATATAGTAAAAAAATTCAGGGACTGGAATTTTTCATTACAGTGCTAAAAGTGGCGTTTTATTCACTTCGATAAAATAGGGGGGAAAATTAATTCTGCGTAGTAAACTAGAAAGTTGTGATTATGTTAAAGATACTTTCTATTTATAAATACTAAAAGAAGCACAATACAAAGCAGTATAGTATTGCAGCGCACGCTATTTAATAGTGTTTTTCATCATTCCTATGACATAAAAATGTATCCTTCCTAAACATTAAGTTTTTCAGCAGTAGGTTTACCAACGTGACCTTGAAGTCCTTCAAAGAATCAATTTTCTTCCTGTTTAATAGAATTGAATTCGGAAAATGCGTGTAAATGATGCAGATTCTGGTAATATGTTCTAAACAAATTCAGAAAGCTTGTCCCAGTTGAAGAAAGCAACATGCACATGGAGTTGTTTTGATGTAACATTATATGTTTGGTATTGGAGAATCCAATGCATTGTTCTTCAATAGTAAGCAGTCTTGATATGAACGTATCCTTTTATTGTTTGCCAAGAGGCCATAAAGAAAAATTGCATACCCATATAAATATTCTTCGGTTGAGATCCAGCTTTAAGGGCAACCGAAGCCTGTCCGCATCCATTATCGCGCGAATTTTGATATTATTTTATTGTACGATATCCACTTATCATCTCTAATTAACATTTGTTTTAACTATCATGCTTTATGTGGGCTTGAAGATTAAATTACTTATGGAAATGTGATCAAATAAATTTTTCTGAAAATTAATTAGACTCATCAAACCAAACTTCTAATCCAGTAAGGGAATATAATCAAAGCAAAAACTTGTATCAGCAAATCCTCTTGGAATTTCATTTGTAAGTATAGCTTGCATCCCATGTTGAAATGTTGCCACAGGATTTTCTTTTCAGTTACCGAAAACGCGAATTGAAGTGGCAAAAATTTAATTGTAGCTGATATCCACTAAATTGTAAGTAGTTTAATTGATTACAATTTATATATTTTGATATATTTTGTTAGAAATGATGCCAGTACCCCAAAGATAAGCAAAATCCAGACAAAAAAGTGCTCTTGCGCTTTTACGCTAACTGTCATTGTTTCCAAAAGAATAACAAAGAAATTTTTATATATAAAACTCGCGGAAAAATGAGGATTCTTAAATGTGACTACATTGTAGCCAAAAAACACCGGAGCTCAACATGCATGCTTAGCTTTTTATACAGTCGCATATGATGATGACTAAACTTGTTTATCTAAAAAGATATGTTTAAATATCTGGAATTCGATGGCTTATTAATAGGCAAAATGATGCTGAGATACAGAAAATTTGCGAGGACGACGAAGACTTTCATAAAGTTTTCTTCGAATAGTAATCGTTTCTCGAGAAATTCTCCTCTGTGTTAATAAAAATAACATGCAGTTAAAACAAATATTTTTGTTTCGTTTTTGTACCAAATATCGTTCACAATCGAACATTCATTCTATTTGCAGAAAAAATATATCCTGTCTCCGCATTTTGTACAAATTATTCGTATTTAGCAAAACACCCTAACAATCTGTTTTCTTCTCAAAATTTTACACTTGCGAAAAAAAAACCGGAAGTGCGTTAGAATGAGGCCTTAAGGGTAGCATGGTATAGTTAATTGTACGGTGCTTTGCCGGTACAAGTTTTTGTGTTGGTTTACAGTTAAAATCGCCCCGCACGAAACCTGTTTAATGAATATCTGCTAATTAATGTATTGTATATTAAGGATTATCGACAGCCAACGTTTCCAGCTGGCAGGACCTAATCACATGTCCCTAATGTTCAACTTTGAAATTGACAGCTGTAAATTCCATCAAACTACTTGCGCATACTTATTTCATGAAAATATGTTCTTGTAAAATTTTTTTCGATTTGTAATGCATAGTTCTCTCTGGTCGAATAAGATTAAAAAATTGTGATACGGCGCCTTGTTTTATGCACTCAAAATTAATTACAATATACAACTAGATGACGAAACTTTATTTCGATTTTAAATTTAAATTTAAAATTTGAGGTGCATTTTTAGATTTACAACCATTTATGTCTTTTGTACTTCAATGTAGCGTAGTGTGAAACAAGATAATAGCAATTCTTAGTTATGAAACACAAAGTGTGTTTATTGAGAAAATTTGATACAGGTAAGAAGAATGCGTTCCTCAAATGGTTAAAAAATTCCTCATGGAATTTTTAAGTAATAGTGTTATGCCTAAAATCGCAATTGAAAACAATCTAGAAATTTGTGGAAATTGATATAGTATAGGATAACAAGCGGCGTGTTTACTTTACTATCACTATGTGCTGTAAGTGCAAACGTTGTTGAAAATTCGAAAATATCAATTCATCACTCATAAGGATATGTATAAACGTATAATGATTTTGGATAAGATTTTAACACGATATTTTCATTTTAGTGCAGAAAAGTTAGAACTTAATCAAGAACAGACACCTAGTTATCTTGAGTCGTGGCGTATATTTGTCAATTGAGCCCTCGAACAAAAACAGTGAGCTGAGGGTTTTCTTAAAGAAATTCTCTTTAGTGGTGAGGCTGATGAATCGCGGGATATATGAATAAATGAAATTGTTGAATATGGGAACGTAGATTCTGGGAGAAATACTCAACGGATCAATGCAAATATAACGAGTCACTGTCCTGTGTGGTGTTTGAGCTTGATGTCATTGGGCATCGTTACAAATCGATGACTGAACACTTTCAATTGATGAATTTATGATATAGATCTCCTCCGTGTATCGATTTAACGAGACAGTATCGCCCAGCTAAGAGCAAATGAAATAGTTGTTCGATTGTGAGTGCAATTTCATGAGCGAATAATTTCACGAAGGTGAAACATTAACTGCACACCACAATCTTGTGGCCGAAGGCTCTTAGACGTTTTCGAATAGGGTTTCTTGAAAGAACGATTAAACGATGACTTTTGTAGCTTAAGCACAACTTTACCACAGCTATCGATCAATTGTCGCCATGGTTATTTTATGCGAACAATCTATAGAATATTGCTCTAAAATAATGATGGGATACCAAAGAGGTAGACCAGGTCAATTATCAAAGATTGATTTCCATTATTGAGCGCCATATTTCTGCTTTGACTTAAAATAAAAATATGCCATGATTCAAATAATTTGTTGATTTTGTTAAAAATTCAAACAACAAAGTCAAGTTTGAGTACCTCTTGGTACCGGTGGTGATAAAGCACTATAACCTAAAGCATCTGTATAAAGCGCAGTTTATCATATTAGAGACAACTACTTGAGTATGGGTTGATAGTGCGTTAATCGCCGTAAAATTAACAATTCTATCTACAGTTACGCTTTTACATTGATTATCTACAGCTGCTTGACAAGACCAGAACTTGAAATAAACCAGAATTTTGAATTTTGTTAGGTTAGGTGAGAAAACTTTTAAATAATTGAATTAATATATTGTTATGAAGGTAATTTGTGTAATACTGCGATGTTTTCTCTTTTTTTCAATTGTTTTAATCGCTAAACTGAAATGACAGAATAAATTGACTGGTAAAAGTTCATTAGATAATTGATTTTGTTTGGAATTAAAGTTAAAATGAATAGTATAAGCTATTAAAACCTTTAATACATGAAAATTTCAAACTAAACATAGTAAGAACACGATAAGTTTTATTTACTATTTGTGGTAAATATAAACCCAATAAAGAATATTTAATCCGATTGTGAGGTATGCCAAAAATGTCAGTTAAATTAAAAAATTAAATTTCTGCCGTTATAGATAACATTGTGTTTATAACATGTAGGACATTACATCACTAAGGAACTTTTTAAATTTATTACAATTATCAAAGCTCTTACTGCAGTACTTGCATTTGTTCTTTCATTTTCCAATAAGTAGTTCTTTGAATTAAATTTCGTTCGTGTTGCTTCGTTTACTTTTCCTAAGTGTCAAATTTTAAAATAAAATACAGTTATCGAATGAAGTTTCAAAAACCATTTGCTATTTAGAAGTAGGTGTTTATCCTGTTCTTTTTAATATCGTAATTAGTATCTTAAAAACGAACTCAAGCATTTTCAAATACTTAACCGAAATGTGACAACAGTATAAAGCTATTGTTAAAGTTAAATTGAATGCTAACGAGAACATTTATTGTTAATTTGCCTTCGAAAGTTTACGTAACCTTAACTAAGACTTCACTTTCAAAAGCAAAACTATTTCATCAACAATTTACCTGCAGCAATGTAAACTTTGAATAACATTTCTGAAATAGTTTAACTAAGACAAAATTGACGGATTTAAAAGACAAAGAGCTGCTTATAAGTATAGGGTGAATTGTGGTTAGAAAGTTATGGAATTGGCTCCTCAATCTTAGATTGCAGCATGTCACTTACCTATTTGGTAGACACAGATTTAATGCGCTGTATGATAAACGGTTTTAATTACTAAAATTAAATTTTTAACAAAAGATATTAAATTTAACCCAGCGTTTTGCTGAAATAATATGTTATATTTAAATATTTTCATTTATTATCAAACATGCAAGAGGAATATTATGTTGAAAACCTCAGCAAGTGTTTCGATCGAAATTAACAATCGAACACAACCTATAAGAGCTTCTGGACAAATTAAACAGCTTATCGGATACGCAAAAGTTGTTTCTTAGTAATTAGAGGGGACAGAAATGGAAAAAGTTTAAACCGACTGAATGCGCTTAAAGCACGAAACATTTACAAGGGTTGGATTCCGATAAACCTAAAGTTACATGAGGTGAAATATTTTAATCTGTATTCTGTACAGCTAATGGTAAAATGGACTTGTTGCTGCAACTGCGATGCCATGATTATTATACATCCCATTTGCCAGAAGTCAGAATTTCCTGTTCACGTTCATGGGACTTACTTTGTTTGCAAATGCGTAAAATTATGTCGTACACTACTATAAAACTAAGATATTCTTTGCTACAGTATCAAAATTAATGGAACAAGCTGATTGCCTTTATAAATATTATTAAAGTAACTATTCTAACCAGGTCTCAATTTTTACGTGGATAATTCATCTTGGCAATTTTAAATTCAAATAGACATGGAATTAAGGATTTATATTTGTTCATAACTGATTTTATACTTGATTATTGTACATATTAGTACTTTAAGTATATATTTGATGTTTTAACAATAAGAGTGCGTTTCACGTAAGAGGTATATAATGTTCACTATTTGGTACCCACTCGTGAAAATTCACGCGTACCTTGCACACTTCATAGGCGAAATGGAGTCTGGTTAGTATCGAATTAAACTTTAACGTAATACCTTATTGCAATAATTAAAGTAGAATTATGTGACCACACAAGGACGCAATTAGGAGCACTCTTACAACGTTATACGTTTCAATATTATAAGTACCTATGGCTTTTCAAAAATGTTAATCAATAAGCCAGCCAGTTAAATTAAAAATTTTAGTAACAAATGGCAAAATACACCGTAGAAGTCAGCAGATATTGTAGAAACTTTCGAAATTCTTTTTAAACTCAGTTTCCTCTACGACTACAAGATTTTTGGGAGAGACTACACGTAAGTAAAAATTTACTGAAATCACGTTGATTTTATCCAAACTCAATAATAGATCTATGAAATTTAACAAATGATACTGCTAAGCGGTTATGAATAAGCTCATAAATTATTACAATATTCATTTAAAGACATCTAATACGGTATTAAATCCCACTGAATAATTATTGTCATACAAACTGATTGAACATTTATGTTCAGTCCTTATTCTGTAATGGCAGCACGCTGTATAGAAACAGATTTTTTCCTTAGTTAACATTTGTAATACCTAAATTATTATTAATTGAATCAATTTTCTTCTGAAAATACAACTTTTATTTAGAAACTCCAAATAATTCGCTTCAAGACGTTAAAATTATTTTATTTGTTTTATATTTTATTTATTTTTCAATCAATTTAAATCAGTACATGGAAACCTCCGAACCGCGGACATCTATGTTGTAGCGAACATTGTTCGTTATAGGGAGGAGTCCACTACGTGGAGGAAGGATATATTTAACATAAACATCTTATTACATATGTGAAATTACATTAATTAGATATTTCAAAATTCGTCAAGAGTGGTTTGTTTCTTCTTGCAAAATTTAGAAGAAACAATATCTGTCTCTACAAAAGATAAAACTTCGCTTATTTTTGGGTAATACTTGGATCGTTTGTCAAAATCGAATATGCCTCTTATAAAAATAAGCTTTACAATATCACCACCTGCAGTTACCAAACTTAGATCACTATCTACGTATATCGGCACATCAATGTTTTTACAAAACACAAATAACGGCCAGTCATTCTAAGGCGTAGATTCATTTTCTTCACCACCTTCATCAAATCCAGCTTTTAAAAGCAATTGTTTATTGTTTCAAGCTTAATACGTTTCCACATTGCAGCTATCTAAATTAACGCATTCACCACAGTTATACTTTTTTCTAATTGTTCGGTTAAATCTGAATGATTTATACGCGATAAAAGCCTTTTAATTAATAAGCCTCTATAAAACGCCTTGAAATTCATAATGTTATCCTGAACCAGCGGCTGACAGCATTCTGTTAAATTTGGTGGCAAAAACAATAATTTAATATTGTGTAGACGGATTGTAAGTGGATGGGACGGGGAATTATTCAGAAACAAAACTATATTTATGCTTTGACGCTGCATTCTTCTATCAAATTTTTGTAGCCATTCGGTCATAATCTCCCTCATCATCCGAGTTTTTTTATTGCAAAAATCACTCTAATGGCAATTGATCAAGGTGTACACCTTTAAACCACCAGGTATTCTTATGCTTACGAATTATCTTATATTGGTACACAATAGTACAGTGAATCGATATTTTAAAGTTTTTCCACTAGAACAAACCTCATTTTTGAGGAAAAATCTTTTGCTGATCACGGCACGGTAAAAAAGACCAGTTTCATCGGGATTATAAATATACCTTGATGATTATCTCTTGTTAGGTTTGATATCCTCCTTATCCAATTAATCACTTCACTTTCATTAACACTTATGGCTTCTCCACAAACGGATTTAAAAGTAATGTTATGTCTTTGACAAAACTTCTCAAGCGAGCTGTTGGATGCTTTAAAATGTACCCATCAATTCTTACGCAGTTTCAAGGCATTTTTCTTTATTTATTGGTTCAGACAGCGGAAACTTACGGTTTCTAACTTTATAAAACCAATCGGATATCACTGCGTCTATAGCTGCACCTTCTATTGTTGAAAATTTTCTTTTTTGCTGCAGGTTTCCGTTTTTAGCATATCACTTGCGGATTTCGTCTTTATTTTTTAATATGTCAAATACTTGCATTTTACCGACATGAAATTTTAGTACTAACTCGCGCAAATTAAGTTTAGTTTATTCGGAACATTCAGTTATGGAAATCTTTTCCGACATGGTTAAAAATGTTCGTTTATTTCCAGAGATCTTTTACTGACTACAGCCTTGTTTGGTATAAAGCTACATCAAACCTATTAGTAATAAAATAGCAATGCCCATTTAAAACATCCTTGACATGTCCCAAGAAAATTGAATCATAATACATATTTGAGGAAGCAACCCTAATGGTCGGTAATACATACTATATATGTAATTCCTTGACCACCTTTAAAAGTGGTAATTCGATAATTATCTAATGCTGCAAATATATGTAGTACAATACAATTTATGCGACTAATCTGTCAGTGATTGATAGGCCATTAGCTGTATTTCTGTAATGCACGCATAATCTAGGAAGTTGTAAGCAAGTTCCTTTACTTTAAAATGAATACGTAATTCATAATTACGTTTCAAACACATACCTATTTTAAAATTACAAAATTCTATCTTGTTGGATCGTTATGGAGAGGTATTTTTACTGCACGTGTCCGTTTTAGAGAGAATTCGTTGTTAAAAGGTTCTAATATATAGTTTAAGCATATAGTACGGTTGGAAAAAAAATAAAGCGTCCTTTATAAAGAGGTTTCCGTTGTTGGAAGGTGTTGGTTACTAAAGGTTTACCTGCATTTGCGTAACGAAACGTTAAATGCGATTGATTTAACTAAGTGCTCCAGTGATATTAAAAGTTATCACTGCTAATATCTGTTGGCTTATCTATGAATGAGACCACTGTTTTTACTTTAAGCTATTATTTACTCACATTCAATATGTTTTACTCACACTTGCAATTTAAATACATGCATTGTATAAAGGTGTTTTAACCTTTGTGAACCAAAAAATCGTAAGATAATACTTTTCTATTCATTGTTTCTAAAATTAATATCTTATTTTATGTTTATCCTTTGGCATATTTTTTAATATTTAGGTTACGCATAAATCTGTTGTGGCACATTTCTATTAACATTTTTATTAATAACGGTGCTTCCATAACTTCGGTTGGTATGTACATTTCTTATTTGGTAATGGTCCGAAATTTACATCGTATTAAATTTTGTGTTATACTGGAACTTGTTAACTCAACTATTACGAAGAGTGGCTAGTGTAAGAACTTTGCGCTTTGTGAAGAATTAGTTTACCTTCGAAATGAGTAGCTAGCCTCAACCACTCTGAAGACCAAAAGAATGCTTTGAACTTTCAAGGGGTGTTTTGTTTATTAATTCCTCTAGACGCATTGATCTTCCTTTCAAGGTTATCGTCAGCCTCAACCATCCTATTTGATAGCCTTTGGACCTTCAAAGGGGCGGCAGTGACTAAAGTAAAAACTCAGGTTTACAACTGCTCTATTTCTCCAAATCTGCTTGATTGTATACGCCTTTCAGTTGTGAGATTTTATGACGCAGTGGATTAAAGTACAGCTTTTTCCAATTTTTGATGTGCGTCAATCTTCGTCAATGACTTTTTTGAATTAACCATGGAATGTATTCCATTCTTCATAATTTCCCGCAAATATTGGTAGTTTTAAGGTGAAACTTGCACTGTTGTTCTTTTTTTGGACGTAACTACGGCGGGCTTACTTCTAATATTTCTGTTATAATTATTTCTAGATTTTCTTATAATTCTTGGATTACTATTTCTAGTTCTTGATCTTGTTCTTGGTTCTGCACTTCATCATTTAATTCTTGCAGTTTTTCTTGGTATCTTTTTAGTGTTTGCCTAATTGATTGGAAGTACCAAATTCCTTTGGTTTCCTCACTTTAGAGTTTGTCTTTTGTGTTTCGCGTTTTTATGTTAGCTTTCATTACCTCTCATTGGATCTGTTCTTTTTCTGACTATCTTTGGTCTTACGCTTTTGCACGACTTCTTCTCCAAGTATTTTGTTTAAAAATTAACAACCCTTGCGATAAATTTTTATATTTTTCCTGCATAGTTAATTACGTAATAACTGTGTTCTGTTTTTTGAAATTCTACCAAGAGCTCGTTATTGTTTCTGAATTCTGTCCAGCATGTTTCTAATTTTTCTAGGTATTTTTCAACCATTTGCATCGTTCTTCTTGCTTGTCCTTCTATTTTGGCATTAATAATTAATTTTTTAATTTCCAGCCCTAATTTATTTTTTGTGCTGCGAAATTGCCCAATTCTGCCCCTGTCATTTTTTCTTATTTTATTTTAAAGATACAAAAAGGAATGTTTTTACCTCTTTGTTTCTTGCAACGACTGCCTTTTTCGTTTCTTATCGTTGTACCATATGCCGTTTTATTTCAGTTTTTTGAGGCCAGATAGTGTTCTATTCTGGTGCGACCTCTGAATTTTTCGTACTCTGGACCATCTCTTCGAAGGACCAACTGTCCTCTATTACATTATCTCTGTTGGTTATTTAAATGGAGTAAATACAAGGCTAGTTGATTTTGGCACTGTTGTATTGCAAAACGTGAATTTCATTATTATTTGTTCTGTTTAAATAGTGAAGATACAGATTTAATATTTTTTGACAAATCTTATCATTTTGTCATGGTTTAGACATGACCCGCGTAACCAACGGCATAGTTAATAATTTGTAATTATATACCTGTTTTCAGTTTTACTTGCTAAATCAATATTTAATGTAACCATTGATATTAAATTTTGAACATTGTTTAATTATAGAATACTTCCAAGTACGTTTATTTTAAAATACTTGATTTTCTTAAAACGAGTACTTCTCTATTGTAAATTTAAACCACGTATTAGAACACAAATATTGTGATCCCCTATTTGTGATGAAATCAAAATAATTTTACTCAATGTTTATGGCTTGTTATTTGTGTTTCCAGATTCTTTTGCAGATAAGTTGATACGTACATTGTTATGATGACCGTATTTATCATATAGACTAATAGCAGTTGAATGAGTCAGGTAGAAATGCAAGATATTGCATTACCAGAATAAAATAAATATTATTTTGTTAAATCAGCTTCCTCGAGATGGGGTTGTACTAATTTTCAAGAACATCTACCGATTAGTTTATGTTTGACGGTGATTTAAAATAAACTATCTGTATTAGTTTCTCATTCTTATTTAAGATTCTTTTCTGCGTGAAAAAACAGTAACAGAAACAAAATAATACTATCCAAACTCTGATACACCATCTAAAATGATTCACAACTGGTATAATAATTTTCGTTGTGTCGTACATGTGGCAACCCAAATGTTGCTCGTAGTTCAGAAATCATAATAAAGGTGCATGCTATTGTGTTACCAAATCATCTAGAGAAATTTTAAGTTATTATAATTATTACAATTACAATTATTAATTATTTAAGTTTTCTGGATTTTAACTTTAATAGATATTAGTTATTAGTCATGTTAGACTTATTGTTTGCGCTCTTAGAGGACTGAAATAATTTGAACTGATAAGTTTTATTTTCTTCTCGCCAAAAGGAATAATATTCTTCACATGAATTCCTAAATTTGGATTGAATTTTGTGTTATCTTTCAGGTAATTGTAGTAGATAGATTACCTTTGACACTTATCTTCGATGTTTTATTGGAACTCCAGCTCTATCTCTTTAAAACCTAAGTAATTCATAGCCTATTTCCTTATTTTTAAGTACTGCTAATTTTGCATCAAATTGGTAGCCTATGTTTGACATATTTTAAGTAAAATACTAGTTTCTTGGCTATTTTAATAAAACCGTTACTCAATAATACCTTTAAAGTTTATTTCACCACATATTAGTTACAATGTAGCACTGATGTTTGGGTGTTTTGTAAAGTCTATTCGTAATCTTACAAGCTTAATAGTTTTTCATATATTGTTGCCTACTTTAGAAGTTACGCATTTCTGACTTGAATTTAGTTATACTAAGAAGATTATCATTATTAACGCTAGCGTAAATGCTCAAAATCCTTTCAGATTATCTGATTTTAAATGCATTTCTCAGAATTATAATGCAAACATTTTCTCCTTCAGTATAGAAATATATTATTAAAAATAAAATTCAAAAGTAGCTTGTCGAACGACTCTTTATCACAGCAACAATTGTTAACCAGCTTTGAGGTTCTCTCTTAACTCATTGGCAATACATCGAAACAATAATTATATTATAATAAATGAAAAACACTTTTTGTAAAAAAACTCACAGCTGAAAAGTGAATTAAGACTATTGCAAAACTGCTAATAAATATTTAAGCAACATCTTACTAGATCATTAAAATTTTTAGTAATATAACATTTTTAAGAATTAGAAATAAGACAAACCAGAGTTAAATGTAAGTATAAAACTACAAGTTTATAACAAACATGAGGTAAAGGCTTGCATATCTTGTAATTTTCAAATGAAATTACTAACGAATTACACTATAAATTAGCATAAACATGAAACTTATCAAATTTTGGAGGAAAGATGTATAAATATGCAGAAGTGTTTCAAACATTTTGAATCAGAGTAAGTTTGATTACACAATTGTTACGTTTTAGAATAGTAAACAAAGATAACAAAGATACCTCAAATCAATAAAAAGTCCAAACAAAATCCATATAGAGATCCAAATATAGAAATGAAAAAGTGATAAACGGTATAGCTTAGCAGTGAAATGCGCTGGGGGCGGGGGGGTAGAACAAAAACATTATACCTGATACTTAATTTTACGCAGATCACCCAATAGCTGCTTCAGAACTAGACATTGACAATACAATTTCTACTAAATGTTGAAAGGTTGAAGGAGTTATATCGTAAAAAAATATTTACAACTATACAGTGTGCTTCAGATAATATGACATTTATTTCAGAGGACAAAATAAAATCATATAGACACCACAATATGCGTAAAACTGAAAATAATACAAAAACCAAAAGATCACTTTTTTGAATAGTCTCCATGCACATGCTTTCAAATATGACAAATATAATTCAGTAATTGTTGTTTACTAAATAAACATTTCCGTAGTAAGGTAAACTTGTACGTGTTTATTGTAACTTTTAAATGTGTGCATTTTTTACATGTTATTAACTGGTAAATGGAAATATGAAAATTAACCTCAGTTAGTAACGAAGTGTTGACTAGGAAACTATTTATGCCAATTTATTTAGTAAAATGTTCGCATTCATCATACGTCGTGATCAGTTACGTGTTCAGAACAACGGTGATTTATTTGAATATCTTTAATTAAAATGTTTTAACTGTAAACTTTGAAAAATTCATCTTGTTTTTTGTAAAAATGTTAAAATAAGCAGTTAGATTTGCATTTCGATTCACGCGTATTGATAAAATAATAATACCAATTAATTTCAACAAATAATTATCCTATAACATGTTTCGTTAAAAAAACAGGACCTGTTCAATAATAATTTAAGTTACAATTAAACCCACTTTCTTAGTACTATGCATGACTAAAAACTATTTTTGTTATTGTCAGTTTATAACTTACTTAGTGAAGATTGTTAAAAAATTGTATATATTGCTTCTATATTCTTTAAATTGTGTGAAATTGCAAAAGCCTTATAATATAATTGGTCACAAGAAAACAATCGAAATGTGATAGCTGCAACAGCTGTAAAAGCGCACGTTACTTCAACTTGATACAGCCAGTTATAATTTTATGATATACTTGACAGTTTGTGTTAATATAACCGCATGCATAATTAGGAAAAAAGAACGTTTTAGTATTCGTATCGTTTTTAAATTCACGCGTAATGCTCCCATCAACTTTATTATTTCGAATAAGACCCCGCATATTTTAATTAATTTAATTTCTATATTTATATATTTATTATATTTATTTTTATTATATTTGTATTTATCATATTTATATATTTTTGATAGCTTGCTATGCATTTTTACATTTCTATCAAACTGTGTTTTCAAGGGGGCGTAAATCATTAATTTTTGATCATCCTGACAGATATTTAAGTCACACCTTTACAAATTTTTAGAGATGGAATAGGGATTTATTGGGTTATATAGATGAAAGAAGTTCGAACTTCAGAAAAACTTTAAATGGGCACAGTTCAATTTTTCTAATACAGCACCCTGTATAGTTTTATAACATTTTTTTTTCTTCAAGAGATTTATTTTCATAGCACATGTCGTACACTTACCTGTGACAGTTCTAGAAATAGCATTTAGTTTTGTTAGTTTTAATAAAACAATTGACTATTAAATAAAAGAGTGCTTAATAATCAAATAAGACAAGTACGAACTTTAAAATTATAACAAACGGTGTCAATGTATATCTGATTTTAATAAGCAGTAAGTAAGAATTTTTTCTACAATAAAGTACATCTAATGATGGAAGCACTGTGTATCTATAGATTTTATGTTTACTTTGATTGACATTTTAGTTGTTACATTAGCATTTCCTTGACTTTCTTCTTTAAAATTTTATCCAAGATGATTTTTCACTTGAAGGGTTAGTTAAGATGACCTATACAATTGGTAGTGATGGCATACGTTCCTAACTAGCATCAAGTATTTATTAAAATAACATATGCCCACAAGGTAAAACATTCAAGTTCACCAATATTTATAAAACTAAAGAAACGATCTAAGCGAATGGATAATATCCAATATGACATATAAGTACCCTCACAACCGAATCAAATTAATTTTCAGTTACGTTAACGCCAGGTTGGCAACGCAAGTTGCACATTTCTCAAACATTAGTATGAATGTTGAATAGGGTAAATATATTCATACTATTGACAGCTGGTACGAGAACTGCATAGAAATGGTTTTCAACGAAGAAGAAAGTTTTATGCATGGGCTTTGGGAACACAAAATGGTGAATCCAAACTTTGAAAACCCTTACTATTCACAGATAAGACTACTGCCCATAGAAATGAATTTGTGAACAGATAATTTTTATTGTTAGGATGCAGAGATTTTCTACTCGTTGTTTATCAACACAGAATATTAATTTATTAAATTTATGGAGAAATATTGCTGATAATTATATTTTAGATCCATTTTTCTTCGAAAAATAATTTGAATGGTCAAAAGTGTATAAACTACTGAGCGCACATATAAAACCCATCTTCCAGATTTATCCTCAGAAACGCTTCATTATTTTTGGTTTCAACATGCCCATTATAGCAAAATTGGCCGAGAGTACTTAAATAATCAGTATCAAATTAAATAGGTTGATTGAGGAGGGTCGATGACTTGGCAACCAAGTTCTCTTGACGTAACAAAATGTACCTTTATTCTGGAGCTTTGTAAAAAATGAAGTAAACAAGTCTAGCAAACAACCGCTACCACAAAAAAGGACACAAAAGACAGACTAAAAAATTTATTTCAGCAATAAATCGGAAGATGCTGAATAAACTATCAATATAGCTAATAGAGAGGCTTAAAATATAAGTAGAAAAGAATGTAGAATAGATAGGGCAAATACTTTAACAATTTATTAACCTTTGTTGATGGTTGTTTCAATGTTATATTGTTTATTATAGTTCTAAAGAGCTTAATTAAATGAGTGGAATATGGTACTTAATTTTTTATTCAATGGTCGCTGTTTTATGTGTCTATTGCATTTTTTATTAGAATTATATAAAAAAGTATTTTGTAAGCAGTAAATTTGAAAGCATTAATAACTATAACTATTGCCAAAAATTAGATAACAATCCAAATAAAGATAACAATTTATTTGAGAGGTGTTTATATTATAATAAATTTCATTTGCAAGAATTTTTTGTTAATTTCACCACCTTTCAATTCAGCGTATTGAATGTATTGCTTCCAAAGTTTTTAATTGCTAGTTTTGCTGGGTTTTGAGAAGCGACTGAAGTGTCTGCGATTTGTTTATTAAATTATTAAAGAGCTTTCAACATTATAAAATCGCTTCTCCCCACAATTGTACTACAACGAAAATGTTATTGATTTGGAGATATTCATTTGTATGTTGTCAATATTAACTCTAATCTCCGAAATTGAACAACATATGCAGCGTGTTCGCATGTTCAGTTGGGCGTGAGTGGAGTGTAGGTGTGGGTGCGGGTGCACAAGTGGTTGCGGCTGTAGGTTCGAGTGTGGATATGGTTGCAGGTTGGGCGCGGGTGCAGGTGCGAGTGGGGGTAGGGTTGCTTGTACGGGTGCCGGTGTAGCTGAGCATGCGGGTGCGGGTGCGGGTGCGGGTGCGGGTGCGGGTGCGGGTGCGGGTGCGGGTGCGGGTGCGGGTGCGGGTGCGGGTGCGGGTGCGGGTGCGGGTGC
>JAHWXV010711300.1:0-10541 GCA_024586415.1 Phrixothrix hirtus | reverse complement strand
TATACGTTTTGTCTTTAAATCGTTAAGAAAAATTGCATAATATCCAGAATCTCCGTTAATTTTAATACTTTAACAATTAAACAACGTAATGTTTTAATTTTCATAACTAAAACGAGTACAAGAATAACTTGTTTTCAAATTCGTTAAGTTGAAACTGTTTTAAATCTCGAACTTTGTAGTAAAAGATAGGAATTTTATTTTACGTACCCGTTTGATTTCAAATACGCAGTATAGTAATCGATGTGGATGGAAAATTTATATTCTCTATCCCGTTACCTAACCTGGTAATTGTGAGATAGGAAAGATGCTTTTCGGTCTCCGTCACCCAATATTGTAGACGCTTAATTCGTTTCATCGCAGAAATACAACCTAAGTAAATATTGCGATCTTTGTAAACAAATATATAGCACTTCAAACCGTTAACTGCATCCGTGAATATAAACAACGCAAGAATTTTTTATTAAACAAGGATTCATACGTTTCAATGTCATTTTGTGAAATCGATAGTATTCGTTGAAAGCATTGCCGGCGAACGATATCTACTATACAGAAGCTAGCTCATTCAAAATTAACGATATCTGTTTTAGAGTGATAAAGACAAAAACCACGAAATAAACTAGACTAAAGAATTCTGTAATTTTTAAATTAAATTTGAAAATGTTTCTTTATTGTATATTATTCCAATTATGTTCATAATGGATTTGTTAAACTTCAACTGTCTAATTATTACAGATTATATTGGAAATAAATAATTAAGTACACAAAGTGTGACAAGTATTGAAAACACATAAAAATGATAGTAAAGTTGCATAAAATCAATTTTCTGATCTGGCTAAAATAAATATACAAATTTAAGAAGGTATAAATATACAATTTCATAAAGAATAAATATAAGTATAATTTGAACAAATAAAACTTTGGTTCGTCATTATAATTAAGAATGCATAACTGCTGGTAAATCATTGAATTAGAAAATATGTATTATAAATAGTACAAGCTTGTGTTTCATAAAATATTAAAGTGCACTACTGAGAGGACCTGTAAAATCAACTGATAAATCAGCTTTAATTAATAATTTCAAATACTTGCATATAGAGTTTGGTGCACCAGTAAAAGTGTATTATGAAATTGCTATCAACAACTTAGGAGAGCTCCGAAAACTTCCTGTTTATAATCCGTGTATACATATATTTAAACCCTTACTTCAAATTCAAAAGTCTTGGACCCACTTTTCGACTTTGACGTTACCTGAGGCATAATATTTGTCAATAAACTGCTAGTTCGACGCTGCTAGCTGGGACTCGTTACAGTACGATTGAAGAGATTTACGACTTGAAGTGGGCGTGGTGAAGTATGCTAACGAATTTTAATTGAAGATTTGAACATGAAACACATGTTCGCGGAATGTATGCATCGGTTACTCATTTAAACCCAACAGAACAATCGGATCATTATACGCCGTCACCTGAAGGATCATTATACAATAACTCGTTTCATCAGGATTTCTACCATGGAGTTTTGATGTAGTTGTGGGAATGTGTGCGACGTAAAAGCCCATACAAATGAGTGAATGCCGCTTGGCTTCTTTACGACGACAATACCCTCTCTGTGTTCAATAGTTTTCTAGAAAAAAACAATGGGGTGGTTGTTTCGTACTCTCCCTATTCACCTAACCTTGCTCAATGTGTTTTCCTTATTACCACGTACGAAGGAAAGAATTCATGAGAAAACATTTTGCAGATGTAGATAAGGCGAAGGATTATTCACTGCATACCTTAAACAACATCCTAATTGTTGCGTTCCAAAAACCGTTCAGTCAGTGGGAAAGTCGTTGAAATAAGAGTATTCCATAAATGGATACTAGTTTGGAAAACACAAATTAATTTGTACCTAAAGTGTAACAAAACGTCGCGCAATGGACAATCGCAGTCATTTTTGCATACTGCCTCGTATATTAGCTTGCCATAGACAATATAATATTTTACTTATCCACGTGGAATAGAGGTTTTTAATTTTGCAATTGCATTCTTACGTCTCAGCATAAGTTAAAATTTATCATTTCATATTTTCTCCAAAACCTGGAAAAATTAATTCAAATTCTCTTCATTTCCTGAGTTATGACTAATTTCTAGTTTCAGGAAACATCTATGAAAACCAAAATATTGAGAATTGTTTAAGGCATATCTCGAAGTAGCGAAGGAACATTGCTATCTCACAGTATCTGTCAAAGAAGTCTAAGGTCCAAAAGCCTAACTCTAGCTCGAACTGTAATCATTTATTGTACAATTTTTAACTCTTTTTATACATAATAATGAATTCGATTATCTAAAATATCTTTACCTTTAATTCCAAAGGAGTTAGTGGGTTAAAAATTCTATTATGTATGCGCTTTGGTGTTTTCTTCTTTGCTATCTAATTATTCTTGCGTATTACTGAATTTCTTATTGTCAAGGTTATCGTAATGTTAACGCGAGATGAACTTTGCTTACATAATTTACTGCATGTTATGTACTTGAGCTGCAGTATTATTTTATGGTTTACTGTACTTATTTCCTAAGATATCTACATATCTTAATTAATAGCTTTAATATTACGAGTACATATTAACTACGGCAACTTCATTTATGTATTTATTCTGTTTAAATCTATAATTAAATAGAACGTTATCTTGAAATTTGTTGCGCATTTGTTATAATCTCACAAATTGCGCTTGGATATTTTAGCAGCCTATTTTTTCCTCCGCATCTTAGGATTGGAATGCTTGAAACTCCTCATTCTCATATAATACTAGTAACATCTAGTTCCTTGTGTTTTTTAACATCATTGCTAAGCTATATAAGAAATAAGCGGCCATTAAAAAATTAACAGGGAAGATAGTTCAATACAAAGTTGTTTGTTGTAGAAATTTTATACGAATTTTTGATTAAACCTAACGTTATCTTGTTATACGTATTACTAGGATTGTTCAATAGAAATACGTTGATAGGCTATAAAGCGTTCTTCATTTAACGATTTAAAAGAATTCTCCATCAACATCAAGTCATGCGTCATATCGATGTATTAATATGCAGATTCCCTGCTTGTAAAATTGATGTTGACACAAGATTCTCTAAAATTTAGCAATAGCACACCCAGATCATTACAAAATTTGGTTGCTATTATCTTTCTTACCCAAGACTAGAACCGAAATGCTTTCGCCTTCGGAAAATGTGCCTGTTTCCACTGCGTACTCTATTTTTTGCATTCTGATTCGTAGTAAAAGCACCAAGACACATCACCAGCAACAATTTGGCGTAGAGAGCCCATCCCTGAGCAATCATGGAATCTACGCAGGAACATGTATGCAATAGTCAAGACTATAAATGATCAAATGAATACTTCCCACACTAATGCTCAACATTTGGGAAGGTTTCTTAACTTTGGTGCACCTATTTATGCGCAAAGCACTTTACCGCTACCTCACGTGCAGATTTGGCACAGGGAAATTCCTTATCGAGATTTGTTGCACTATCCAAGTACTGCCGTATGAGATTAATTGTAGTCACCTTATAGCTTTGATTCTTATATCAATTTCTATTAGATGACGCCCCTTATCAGGCAAACATTGAAAAATGATACACGGTTTATCTTTAGATGAATTTTCTCTCATCAAAACCATTTTTCATCACAGTCAAAACACTTAGAAAAAATCAAAATGCAAGTAGTTTCTGTAAATGCGTCACTAGTACTTAAGCAAACAACATAAACAAAGTATTTCCGTTGCAATAGCGACTAATATATGCCTGCTAAGATCTAAAGTGTTTATGTTACACAATCCTCATAATAAAAAAATAAAAAGAGTTTTATGTACAATGTATGGTTAGTAAAAAACAAGACTGATGGCAAAATCGCTATCCTTATAGTCTTATAATTTAACTGCTATCTCTTTCATCATACTCGCCTCTTCTATTTAACATCTTTCATTGTATGAAACATCAATTACAACATATCAATCCATTCATCAACGAGAATTTTTTCCTTTATATCATCCATAGTCTACAAATTTATTGCTTTGGATGTGAATTTCAGCTTAGCAAAGATGTAAACGTTTCGTGGAGCTAATGTCAACGAGTAAAGTGATTTTAGCATGATTGAGATCTTGTTAATGGCTAAAAACTACTTTTTGGATTGAAAACGTTAAGGGAGGACATTACAATAATGAAAAATCAATACATTGTCCTTCTGTAGCTAAGGCCTCTTATTTTCTAGCAATTTTCTGAGTTTGGCCAGAGCATAGGGACAATAATACATATAGCCACTTAAATCAACAAATTATACTCTGGGACATCAGAGTTTTCAAGCATATCGTTTGCCTCCAGGTTATACTTGAAAATCCTCATCGTGTCACATATAGAAGTGTCCTTCGATGAATCTTACGCTGTCAACTATCTCACGAAATTGGTGCAAATGCACTTTTTATGGACAATTTTGATATTTTCTTCGTGAATACCTAAATTTTCTTATATCATTTGCCTCACGGTACTTTTATCAAAATCCAACATATCTGTTATTAGCGTTTTTCTTAATCAGCAAGTGTGGAGAAAAACACGGTAATTGTGATAATAAGTTACTATGTTGCTTCTATGACCGGTATAATCGTTGCCTTTGACGTTCTCTTGTCCGCCGGCATATCTTTTATATCTTCAATACCCACATAAGTAACATCGCATTAGCACTTTATACTTCCTATGACTTTTTCAAACATATATACATATTCTAAAATCCCACTTAATACCTTCTAATAGCATTTCTTGTAAGTAACCTTGAGATAATCGTATTCTTTCCATCTACAAAGTGTAGGTTTAGTAATATCTATTACCAGGCAAAAGATGTGTACATTCTTGCGTTACTTATTTAATATTTATAATAGAGTAATTCATATCACATACATACATGCACGCACGCAATCAGGCACGCACACGCGCACGCACCCACCCACACACACAAACACACGCACACGCACACGTACATGCATACGTATACGCACACGCACTCGCACTCGCGTCCACGCGCACTCGCACACAGCATTGATTTGCTTTGAAGGGGCTCAGAAAAGGAAATGCTGGGATCTTCCTCTTAAGAGGGACTCATTCATACTATTTTGAAATTTTATCAAAATGTTTTATTTTAAAAGGGAGCATTTACATTTCTAAACCAACCTCATATTCCTATGAAAAAGATTTTCGTCTATGCTAACACAGAATAAATGTAATGTCTGTCTGAATACTTGATCAATCGGTACTTAAATGTGCATTATTTCCATTACTGCACTAATAAGATTAAATGATTGAAAAGCATTTAAATTAAATTCATATAAGTGACGTTAGTATAATATTAAAACGAATTATAATTAATGCTCTCAAGGGGTAGATTCTATGTACTTGATCTTAAGCGTATATTATTTTGCGTATAAAAATATGCAAGCTTGCTATTTTTAGAATGGTCTTCGAATATAATGTTGTTATTTTCTTCTTAGTTTTAGCAGATCCCAATCTATTTTAGCTACTAACAATAAAATGCACATTTTTACTGATAGGTACATAAACTGTAACAAAAAGCTAGTGTTCAAAGAATTTGTCTAGTAGGCAATTGCCACCTAAACCAGATACTGAACCATTTATGTGTACAAATTCATTTACTCAATTAATATGAAACATAATGGCAAATACATACTAAATTTCTAATTTTAAATCCTTAATTAAAACTTGTCATTTCCTGGTTATTTACAGCATGGAATTCTTTTGTCATCGATCTTGACTAATTTTGGCCTTAGATCTGACTGTTTAGCTATCAAGCATATAGAAGGAATCTAGCTATAAGCCTGAATGGCAATTCTATACTATGCAAATTAATAGTAATTAATCTAAAATGGCAGATCGAAATTGTGTTTGCGGTATTTCCCTTGTCATGCGTGTTTACACAACAAGGGATATTTTTAATATCGAGTACGGTTTAACAGAATGTCAGTTTGTAACGCGTCAACACCTTTAAAAATGTAATTGCAGTTTTTAATTTAGTACCCGAAGTGACAATTAACTTTTTCTCAAAATAAAATGCTAACACGTTAAAAGCTCGGTTAATTTAATGTATTTACAAGAAAATAACACCTTTTCACTCCATTTATGCCAAAAATAATTATCGTAATTAAACATTAAAATATAAAAACTGTTCAGAAATATAAAACGTTCGTAATATAATTTGTTACAAAATGATAGTGTATAAGAAGGAATACTATCAGATAATTATGCAAGAAAATTAGACATTTTAATGTGCAGAAGCTATTTATACAATTATATCCAATTACCTTAAGAATCGTTTTAAAATGTATCGTTCTAATACTTTAATATCGAATACAAGCATCTCAGATAGCTGCAACCCGTTATCGCTTTCATACGATCTAACAGATACCCAATATAAAATTATACACGTAATTTCACACTTAAGGTAAAACAGGCTTAATGCTGGTAATTATTAAATAAACGATGACTGAATTCGATGTAAACAAACCATTTATGGGTAATTCTCTACTAATTGGAAACTAACCCATACAACACAGTTCCGAGCATGTTTTTTCCAAAAAATAAGAAAAAATATAAATTCTCCAAATGATAGTAATAAACTAAATATATATTTTCAAAAAGCTCACAAATTTTCCCCTTGTTTCGCAAGTTATAGACGATTTTGTAAAATTTCACAACAGGGGATGTTTTATCATCCAGGTGCTGTTATTATTATCCACAGGATTGCTATGAAATACAAAACACATTTTTAACTAATGTAACAAGTTAAAGTTTTGTTTTATTTATTATATCTTATACATAAACTGTTAAAATCAACTTCTGTGTTAAACAAAGCATTTATGACTGAACTAATAAAGTAGCAGCCCTTTTAAACAGTACAAAACATTATTTAAAATTATGCTATTCAGTCTAATAATTGTGTAATTAGTACTCTGAAAAACTTTTAATAGTAACTATTTAAAATTGTCATCATTGGATTATAGCTTACAACGAAATCAGTCTTACCGCTGCATTGAAAAACTTATAAACCTTGACTTATTTTTCAAACACAGGTACAGATAGCTTGAAAAAATAAAACATTCTGTTTTGTATTAGGACAATATCAGGGCTTGGTAACTTTTGTACTATTTGTTCGAAAGATAGATCTGAATTACAATTTTCGTCAATTCGGAAGCTTTGACCATTCTCGTCCCAAATTTTCATAAAAGTAACGGTTAGTTCACTTGCTACAGTGTCTATCTGATTTATGATCTATGATATGATATTCTGTGTTTATGACGGGAAACATAACCAAAAACGTAATCATCGATTTTATATTGGTTGATTGAACTAGGTCCGGCAATATTCCCAAAATTAGTATTGGAATTATTAGATGTCTGTGAAATCTCTGTCCCTAAAACAGAGTCACTAATAATATTGTCTGGTGGGTTAAATTCTGATCTGTATTCGTGTTCAGATTCGGAATCCGTGTAAATATCCTCTATGTTAAGTTTTGCCTTCTCTTTGAACTTTATTACTCCTAAATTGAAATGCTGGCATTCGTTGTTGCAAAAGCAACTTAAACATTCCATTATAAGCTTGGTAGCGCCCTGTGGTAATCCCAAAGGACATCTTGATATTTTTCCCTTTATTTGATGTATTTTGAAGATACCACTGAAACTTTTCAAATTCGCTACGTCTTTCTGAACATAACCGGTCATTTTCTGAATGGCTTCGTCGTCAATCGTAATATAATAATTCCAAGATACCTTTGTTGTATGATGTCTACAAAAGATTTCAAACTATCAATTTCGCCTCCTGCAGCAATCACGGCATCAGCAGTTCGCTTGCTGGTTGCTCCAATCCCATCAGGAGCGCCTTTGCCGTGATCACTCTCGGAAAAGTTCCAGGAAAACTTTTCTACACTTGGGATCTCTAGATGAAGCTTTGATGCCAGGATACTAAACATTGTTTTATTTCGGTACAAGGCCATCGCTGATGAAATGAATACTTGTTATATGAGGTGGCAAAGATTTGAGAATTGGTTGCAAGTGAACCCATATAGCAGCTGGTGAGTGTATGGTGTTTTGGGATACAGAACAGTATGAAGACTCCGCTAAAGTCTAGATCCTCCAAAGGTTGTATTTCTTGATTGTATTTGACACAATAATTTTCCGAAGATCAATGTGGGTTATAGCTTCTTTGTCATTGGGATTTTGTTCTAAGTCCTTGACAGTTTTATATTGATGGAGTATATTTCTTTTGCGAATAAAATACTCTTCTAAATCTTCGTGCAGTTTTTCTATTAGTTCATGTGAACGAACCGTGAAAGTTCTTTTAAGATATTTTGTTATAGTTCGCGCTTTTTAGACTTAGGGTCATTATAATCTTGCTTCTTCTGCTACCCATTTTCTGAATTGTATCGGCTTGCTACTATCAAATTCTCTGTAATCAGGATTCTTGTCGACACAGCGTTGGCAGTTCCATGACAAGCACTTCTCGTTATAGTGATTGCAACATGTGTTTTCTAGGAGCTTATTGTAACTACTGTAAGGAAAAATGTTTCGACTGTGCAATGCGAACAACTTCAAATCAATATTAGCGTGCTTTATGCAGAGGAATGTATTGCGTTCATTTACTTTTGGTATAACCACCCAGAAAGGACGCAAACGACAAAACGTTTGGTAACTGATTGCGCAGTTTACAGCTTTAACCATCGCATTATCTTTACTTCCACTAGCAACTGTTTACCTTTATGGGTCGATTAGGCCCTAATTTATTCATAAACGTTTATAAGTAGTTATTTATTTGTCAAAAAATTACATACATTGTTAAAATATCTTAAAATTAAGTAATACCAGCATTTATATACAGTTTATATAATAATTATGGGTATGAGCTTTATAAATAACTATTTTGCATTTCACACACAACGTAGTCGTCATGAGATCCTTAGTATTACCACAAAGATTACATCTGCCCCTTTCTCGTTTTCTAATACTATTTGAGGTTGTTGTTCTTCTGGAAAAGATAAATTAGTAATTTATATTTCTTTTACAATTGCTGCAATTTGTTTGCTTCTAGGAAAACGTTGTCGTGCGTTAATATGCGGTGCTATCAGCGAATGCCCTAATTCTTCCAAGAATAGATGTCTTTTGTATAATTATCTCGAATTCCATTCCGGGTTTCCAGTTCGCCATAATACGTTTATCTAAAGTATCAACAGCTCCTTTAGTTTTATTATAATCCATTATCATTTGAGGTGTGCGATGCTCTTCATTGGATACTTTATTTCATGGTGCATGGTGCCAATAGTACAACTACCTTATTTTTTTTTGGAAAATGTGAAAGAAGTGTTGTAGCTTCTGTAAAAGTAAACTTTGATGAAAGCACTTGCACTGATTTAGTTACAATCATTGGTTTTGGAACTTCGGGTTTATTTTTCCTCAAAGTACTAAACAAGATAATTTTTCGTTTTGCTAGCATTTGGCCTAACTTATAAGAGGTAAAGAAGTGATCACAAGTTAGGTTGCATCCTTTGAGTCCTCTTGTTAGGTCCATAACTACTCGAAGCCTTTGATTTTTTCTGGTTTTTCACTTACTAACTTTCCGGTATAAACTTGGGCATTCCGAACATAACTGGTGTTGCTGTCACATGCTATCCAAAACTTTATACCGTAGTTAGCTTACTAGCCATGTATTGCCTAAAAGGGCAGCGTCCACGAAATGCAGCAAGCTGTTCATCTATTGTGATTTTTTCATACGGATTGAATAAATTTGACAAATTTGCTACCCACCTATCGCATAAATTCTGGATGGCAGCCAATTTGTCTTTAGCGCATCTGTTTGATCTGTTACTCATATCATCAAATCGAAGAACCCTGGATATTACGTAATATTTTTTCCAAGACAATGTACTTCTAAATATATGTCTACCAATTATTTTGTTCCAAAGACTTGAAGTTGATTCACCTTTAGACTTATACGTACCCGCAAGCAATAATTATCCAAAATAGGCCTGAATTTCTTTGCAATCAACAGCTATCCAATTATTTCCATAAATATTTCTTCCCTGTAGGTTAGTCATATTTAGTACAATAGCTTCCATTGCACTAGTAAACAGTAAACAAAAACGTCTTTATCGAATCCGCTCTTCGTATTGCATAAGATTTAATATCTGGCGTTAGATTTATACTATTTTCAGAAATACGTCGGCTTTTTCTTGTAGAAGGTTTGCTATGGCAAATTACTGATTGATCTTTGAAAACCAACTCAATTTCTGTACCTAACATTTCATTGGTTGCCGCATTCGGTATATATTCACATGTGTCTTCTATCTCCAACGTATCGATCAAGTCTGCTTTGACTGTATCACTACAGTCAAAAATCTGTCCTGAAATAGAGCTCATTTATGGTTCTTCTAGAAGCATAAATTACTAGAAAGTGCAAATTCGTGTTCCCGGAGGGTCCATCCACGACTACCATCGAAGACAGCCGCATCCG
>JAHWXV010711213.1:0-16761 GCA_024586415.1 Phrixothrix hirtus | reverse complement strand
CCCTTCTTTAATTCCTTTGACGTATTAAACAAAAATGAATTCGGGAACCAACGTCCCTTGTATTCTTTATTATCGTTTGAAACTTAAATTTTGCAGCAGGGATTTGTGATAAAAGCAGATCGCTGAACATCCTTATTTTTAATTGTGAGATAATCGAAATTTGTACTTACCATCCTCTGGGTGGTCGCTGACGAAGAACTCTTCTGGCCTGATCTATTAATTAAATATCCCAAAATGCGGAATTCCCAACTCAGCTACGCGCTAGATGGCGACAATACAAACTCAATAAGAACAGATTATTTTATCTAAAAATTATAGAAATCTCTCGGCACTTTCGAAACACTACTGTTATTTACTTGATGGTTGGTTAAAAACTGTTTATTCTTACAATGCTTCCCACGAGCAAGCCAAGGTTGACCTCCAAACGGCGACACTAATCTGACGCGTAAGTTAATATTCCTACTGCCGTGCTAAGTATTATATTCGTTTCTGCCTTTAAAAGATACATTATTTATCTTGTATGATATGTCAAAATTAGTTTTACATTTTTAATTGTTTCCTAACTTTAATTAAAAGGAAACTTACCTATTACTGTTAATGGATCTTTAGAAACATAAATATCTTCAAATTAAAACACATAGACGAACTCCAAATTTTATATTTTAGGAATGTGTACACAAAATACAGGTTTAGTAATTTTATTTATACATTTTAAGCTATCCACATATAAGAAATGATGCAAAATGTAGCGCTTAATTAACTACTGTGTACTTCAGAGGGTAAGGTAGCATCTATATTTGGGTTGTTGCAATTACCTAATTTAGACATATATTATGTTAAGCATTACAGTTTTGGTTTTAGTAATATTATTACATTAATTCACTTATACCTTGAACCGTAGCTGTAAACCTGTCGATTACCCCTACTTATTTTGTTAATTATTACGCTAGATAGTTAAGGAAATTGTTTTATTATAAATTTGTATTTCACTATGCAGTTATATGCATTACATTAAATCTAATGTTATTGAAGTTTTAATATTTCATGAATACAAATATATGTAGTGTACTACTATTAAGATTAGTGCTACATGAAGATGATGAGACCTCAAAAGATATATCCCCATTCGATTTGTGAACTACTACGAGAGCAATTGTGGAGGTCATTGAGAAAATATATGTTACGCATGTACGACTGAAGTTGAAAGAATTGATAACTTGAAGATTTTGTTTTATAGCGCAAAAAATGTAGGTAAAAAATATCCCAACTTAAGTTTGGAACAGTCATTACATTTTGGCTAAAAGTAAAATTGTAATTGCGTGTGCAAAACTTCGTAGACAATCTACTAAATTTTAAAATAGCCTTTGATTGAGGTGGAATATTGCTTTATGGCATAAAGCAATTTTAGTGTAAACTTCATGCCAATATATTACTTGTAATTTTAAGCACGGTAATATTTGATATAGTTATGATTTGACGATAGTGGTATTGGTGCAGTTAAATTATAACGAAGTAACAACTAAACCAATGTGGCGCTTTCAAATATCAACTTCTGATATAGGAGAGAAATTTAATTGCGTAAAAGTGTAGGTAAGCGGAAATCAATTGAAAGTATGGTCGGAGATGATAGGGAATGACAAGTTTTCGACCCGGCCAACTTGGCAAAATATAATGTAATTTTGTCACTGTTGTAACCAGAGGCTTTCATAGGGTAAAGGATGATAGCACATCAGTATGCTTGAGATTATTGCAGGAACTGTGGCAAAAAAATGAATTGAGTTTTCAGTGCACAGATGATTCGTCCTACTCGCCATATCTTGCTCAATTTGCCTATTAGCGTTTTCCAAACTTTGAAAAGAAATTGAAATGACAAGTTTATGAGTGCTTTAAAGCTGATAGAATCAACAAAGTCGTTTGGGTTCTAAACATAAGAGATTTCTTTGCAAAGTTTCCGATAACTTCAGAAACAATGCATCCAGTGTGTTGAACTTCGAAGCGAATTTGTGAAATAGTATTGATGTTTTACTGTGCCAAGTTATTCTTAGTTTGAGTCGAAGACTCTTCAGCACCCATTCGTAAATTGGAGAGTTGACATACCTCATATTTAGGTTTGAAATCACATGTGTATGTATTTGAAGTTATTTAATGTTTATTGGATTTTAATTTTTGTAATTATTCGTTTCATTACAAACATTTAATAAAAGCCGTGTGCTTTATATAAGCTTATTTGTAAACTTGTGGAAACCATATTTTATACAGAGATCGCTAATTTCAAGTTTAGGCATAAATGAATTAATGTTACCATATTATAAATGTTAAAGTTTTAATGTAGAGAAAAGTAAATAGAGACACCTAGATATGGTCATACTTTACTTAACAATTAACGTATATCTAATTACTTTACCGAACATGAAACATACAATTGCTGAAACACAGACATTTACTGAACCTTGTTAAAATATTACGTCAATTACATTTGACTTTAAGTAATGATGTTTCAAATGTAGTACAAACATTTATGTTGAATAAATTACAAACATGCATATTTCAAGAAAATTACTCGAAATAATTTATTAACCTACAATGAAGGCAAGTTTAATATTGGTATAACATTTTTCAAAATTAAAGGACATAATTGCCTTTTTTTTAATCAAAGATAAATATTAAAACGAACCTAAAATATTTAATGTGTTTAAAAGGTTTTCTGTAACTACATCCATATATTTGCAAATAATTTCGAAATTTTACAGAAAACCTATTTATGCTTAAATAATGTCTACGCTCCTTAATCAGATATAAACATTAAAAATTACTTAAATATAAATAATATATCTACATACATATAAGCTATAATATAAACAACAATTCTATTTACTTTAGGTATATATGTATGTACGAGCAACATACATAATGGAGTACATATTTCAACATCAATATTTAGGGAATGTAATGTAGGGTATAGTAACACACGGGATTCTTAACTGACAACATTTAGTAATATTATCTACATTAGATATGATTACAATTTACTTTATATATGGCTAAAATTGGAACATAAACATGATCCTATTGTTAGATATTGATGTATGTATTTTATACGATGATTGATTTTGAAAGGAAAAGACGTTCTTATACTAACATTTTTATTTTAGGCCGATATTTTTAGTAGAATATTAGCAACTATTTAAAGTTTTAGTCGCTAATTTGTTTATAAGAACTTAGAAAATATTTAAATAAAAGTTGTGTAGTTCTTTATGAAGTAAGCGTAAATTCCCAAGTATATAATATAACTAATATTAAAAGTTTCTACAAAATTTGAGGAGGGTTATATTTTATTAATATGGCATATTAAGTATGCACACAAAAGCATGTGGAAATGCAGATATTTAAAATTTTATAGCATAAAACGCAGTTGTCAGAAAAAGATATGAGATTTAACATTTTATTATTAAATTTAAGATAACTTTTTATTCCATTCATAAAAATGTTACATTATTGCGTCGAGGGTAATAAAAAAATGAAACAATAAACGTAAACACGGAAATATTTAGCTCATAAATGCTATTTTTCTAAAGCTAATTCAATTACAAAGAATTTAGTTGTACAAGTAAAACACTGCAAAATATAATATATGAGGAATGAAGTAGATTAACTAAAATAATTTTCTACTTTTAAAAATTAAACTTAATTATAATATGACAGACTACAAAGAGAACATATTTAAATTCTACAATGGATATTCAAAATACTTCCTTGTATTTTTAACGGGCCAAAAGTAGAATTACATTTCATTGTCATTACTTATTCTTGTACTTGACAATTTCAAATTATAATTCAAATTTCTATAGATATATTAGTAAGTATATATTAATTTACATTTTTAAAATATTTTAGTACCTAGCCTAAATTGAAAAAATTATGTTTGTTTATATTTTGTAATAATTACCTAGCCTAAATTGAAAAAATTATGTTTGTTTATATTTTGTAATAATTACATTTTGTGTATCATGTTTTCTAGCGAAACCCCTTTCTGTCCTATATTCTCTGATTTAATTATATTATATTTTTAGTCAGCACCATATTACCTGAATATACTTAGATCGAATTGTATGGAAATGTAAATACACCATACATGTCGAACAACCAAAAATAAATTAAAGAACCATACTACTTTGTCTACTTATTATCCTTTAAAATCATAATTACTTAGCATAATTATTAATAATATATGATGAATCATATTTTTGCTGTTTCTCAAATTTGTTTTAAGCGAGATTTTTAATTTTTATAAATATTTATTTTTTGTTTTACAAAGTTCAGAGTTTACTTTGGGAAAGCTTTGAGGAAGTATTTATTCTGAATACAAGTTATTCATTTATTATTTTACATACTTTATAACATTTAATTTTATAATTCAATAAAAATTACCAACTGCAGTATTGATTGATATTTTATTGCAAATGTGTAAACTAAAAGTTGGAGCCTATTAATCATATTCTAAATATTCTTTAATTATATTAAAATATGTGTGACAATCTGTCAACTAATTGTGACTATACGAGTCCATTATTCATACTTCGGACTATGTAATGCGAATTATTATATAAAGCGCCTTGGAATGTTTATATTTAGAATACTGATAAGGAATTTTCTTGTTTTATTTAGGTTAAATTTGTTTTGATATTCTTTTAAGCTGACGTAGTAACATAATTTAACAATGTGTAGCTGTATGCTTATAAAGAAAAGTATGTAAGGTCATGTTTAACACGGATTAGCTCGTAAAGCGCTAACTCCGTTTGAAAAAGATTTTAACTATTGTTTTTATAAAATTTATTCGTTTTAAGAATAAAATGTACTTACTTTCAAACAATTTTGTAATGATACTACACATAATAATAATTTAAAAATATTGCTTCGTCTGATCACTAAATATTAACATAATTATTAATTTAGTACAATTCTGCTTCTCATCGTCTCGAGTAGTTATTCGAAGACGTTTATATAAGTTCTACAAGTTAAATTATTAATTACGGCAGCTGTTTTTCTTTGATTGCTTAAAAACAAACTGCCCAGTTCATGTAAACAAACTGATTCAAGTGATCCTTCAAAACGTAGTTGCAAAAGATGAAGGATATAAAAATTAGGCCAGTTCTTAATTTTCGACGAACGTCAATCTTACGTGAAAAGTTTAAGCAACAAACAAACTTTCAATTATGCAGTTACAATTCACCTGTACAGAAAGTGTTATTTACAGTCGCAAACAAAACTCAATTACTTCGTTAAGATACATATTTGCTTACGCGGCAAGCGTTCTCACTCACTATATAGGGTGGAACTACCGCATTAATTGTAAATGATTTATATTTTAAGCTAATGATGGACTTCTGACGGAACCGCACAGTTAAATATTTAAAAAAATTGTATTTACACAAACAAAAATGTTTTTTGTTCTTTTATTTTTAGAAAGTATTGTGAATGGAATTGCGTTTTCTTGTTTATACTAAAGACAATTTGGAAAATTTCCTATTGAGAGGTAGTTTATTATAACAAACATTTTGGTTTATAAAATGCAATTTAGGTTGCCATAAATGATTTTTCAATTATTTTTGCTAAAGGCTAGAGATATATTGATAATTATGATAAAAGTTTAATGAAATAACAGCAGAGTTAGGAAGATGGGAACTGAAAAATCCCAATTCTTAATTATAATAGCAGACATTTGTTTATTTAAATTGCAAACAATAACGCTTGTAGCATTAATAGAAAAAGGCAAAATATAAACGCCGCAGTATATACAAAATATTGTGTACCAACAATGATTAAAGAAATTCGGAGAATCTCGTCCATTATAAGATATTTGTGAATAATTTCCTACCCTAATATTCTCATTTAGTAACAAAAATATTATGTACTGCCCTAATCTTACCAGCCTTCATTTATTTTGCTTTAATCACTAAGCAAGGCGTAGTTGTGTACTATATATAGTAAGAATTAAAGGTTCATCCCACTCTACGCTTCAAATTGGTTTACATAGGTTCGTCCGCACTGAATGTTTATGGATTATTAACACATTCCCTTTATGAAATATGCAGAGTTACTAAAATACGTTGTTGTATTATCATTATTCTTAATTTTTTTGTACGGATGTTGCGATTCACGTGAATCTCGTTTTCAATTGAGCATGCACTTCTGGTTCTTATCTGTACTTTAGGCTAAACCTAACGAAATTTAGTCAACCGATGCATTGATTACAAAACTTTATTGTACTTAGGTAATAAATATAAATCCATCAATATAAAACTTGCAATAAATAAAAAAATTAGATAGTTGCACCAAAACACGAGACCGACATCGAATGTAGGTGAGGGCTGACAATAAAAAAACGTATTAGTTAGTTCACTTTATTTTAAATGCAATATTTTGACAGTGATTTCGTGTCGAAATATTGCGTTTAATATAAATTGAACTAGCTAAATTCTTTTTTTATCGGCTTTATAAATTTTATCAATCCTCACTTACGTTCGAGGCCACTATCACGTTTAGGTACAATTACTTAATTTTAAGTAACCTTAACAAAGTTAAAAAGATACTTCCAATTAATTACAACAAATAAATCTTTGACTTGTTTTTCTGCCTCTTAAGTTTTTAAATTTCGAAGTTCTTCTATAGAAAGCAAAATTAATCCGCCATTCACTATCCAGTCGGAGTGCAAATGTATTATCGAAAGAATTTAAACGTGCACGACGGTGACCCTATCCTCACAATTTTTAATATAAGTTAAATCAATTGGAAATATTATTAAATTTTGAAGTTTTGGTTAGGCAAACTGATGCTTATCGTGAATTCAAAATGTTTGTTAAAATTATATCTGTTCCAACTAATTACTTAAAAGAGACAATTACACTACTAAAATTAATATTGCATTTGCAATGTTTCAAAATATGTATAATGTTGTTAAATAATCAAACTTTTAAAATCCTTTTACCTAAATAATGTGAACAAAATTGAATTGCTAATTTGAGAAACGGTATAGGTGACTACTTTCCAAAACTATTTATATACCTAGCATTAAGTACAAAAAGGACACTTCAACCTTATTTATAAGTGTATAAATCGGGCAAGAGTTCTTGCCTGTATATAGAAAGTGTGTATTGTGGGTTGTATTGCAAGCAATACGGCGATCGTAACAGCTGCGAAAACAATTGCCGTCTGAATTATTTTGAACTACAAAAATATATTTTATTATAATTATCATTATAGCACAGCGTATCATAAAATGTACCCCCATAATTCTATTGTGTTTTGTTTTGAAAGAATAATTCCAAAACATTACAAATTTGTTGTTTGGTAGTAATAGTATTTCAAAATTTGTGCAGCTATTCATATTAATTCCTTGCGAAACATTGAAATATATAGTAATTGGTTAAATGGAAACAAATAGCACAGAAAAATGGTTTCATAATTTTATTTTTACATTACATTGACAACTTACATTAATATAATGAATTTTAATAGCTTCATCTTTAGGTCCTTTTTTTCCTAGATGTATAAGTTGGGATAACATTTAATTAACAAGGTAGAGTAAGTCTTCCAACAAAATTTAATATTTAATCATTAGAATAAGTACAGTATTAGGTAACGTTTTTGTATTAGAATCGATTCAATAAATGAATGGTTGATACATCTCCAAGCTTAATGTATAAACATCTTGTATGTGCTCAATAGAATATATTTGTTGGTTAATAATTATTAATTAATAAATTTTCAATTTTTCGATCACCGTTGAATAATAATGAATTAAAAAGTTTCTCTAAAACTAAGATGTACGTTTGTGTCCAAGGTCTCGAGACAACTGAAATGTTTTAATAGCACTTAATTTTAAATTCTTGTTAAGCTTACATTAAGTAATTTAAATGTAGAAACGCATAATATGTTAAACACTTCGGTAGCTACTTTGATTAGAATTTAAGATTGCTTTTATCAAGTTTAATTAAATATCAAGTAAAGTAATTACTAATGCCTGATATAGTTTGTTACTAATGCTTGCAGTACCGTCTTTGCCTAAACTTTGTTTCATTTTAATAATACGGGAGAGCACGCGGTGGCGTGCATATATGAAGACCCCTGGAAACGCGTGTTTTAATTTCACAAAGCGCCCGTAGCATATATTGACAGCAATGAAAATCATCTTCAAAATATCCTGCTTAATAAGTAATTTTGTGATTTTTGCGGTAATAAGCGGCATTTTTGTAATTTACCTGGTATATTCATCGTTTTTTCTTAGTTGCACTTACTAAATGATAGCCCTAAGAATGATGGAGTCGATCACGTGCCACTCTATGAATAAGAAAGATTTTCTTAAAATGGATTAGTGTTGATCTCCGTTTTATTTATATTAAGATTAATTATACAGTGTGTCCAAGATATAAGGCGCATTATATAACACACGTGTACCCAGGTTCTTTGTGAACATAAATCTGTAAAATTTTTTAATCTAATTACAAAGCAGTTTTGAAAATTTTCGTGTAAAAGTCTAACATGGTTACAGGCCTGTATATGCTTCACTTGAAACGTACTTAAAAATATAAGTACCACCTTATTTCTATTTATAACTGTACTTTTTTGAATGCATGGTCGCTAGCTATTTTAATGAAAAGTAGTGGAATATATTTTTTAAATTATCAGTGCTTATTAATTCTAAATTATTTATGGATTAAATAATATAAAACGTATTTAGTGAATATTTAAAATTGACATGTTTTGGTTTTAGTAGGAATGTATGGAATTAAAGCTAGTTTAACCCACATCAATTTGCATGAAAAGTTATTTATAGCCGCATCAAATTTGGTGAAATTTCTATAAAATTTAATTACAATTTAGATTTTGAACTATTTTCACCAAATTTAAATTATACACAAGCAATTCATTGGATATATTAACAATATGAAGATATTTATCAAAAACAATTTAGCAGTGTTAAAACGACTAAAAGCAATGTAGGGAAAATTATTTAAAAATAATTCCGTATTCAACAACACAAATTATATACTTGTACAATTAAAAGACTGCTAGAAATTTTAAGGAAAGAAATCAGTCTTTATTTTAAAAAGTGTTTAGCGTATCAATACATTTGCTGGTACCTAATAATCAACTGAGAACAATCATTAATGGTACTTTGAAATCGTATGTGTTATACACTGGCTAACTATGTACAGTCGGCCAGACATTTCTTGTTGAACACAGTCGACAAAGTCAAAAAGTAGAGACGGGCTGAAAACTTTAATTGCAAATATTTCGAAAACTATACAATTAAGATACATGGTTTATACGCGTTTTTTGTCGTGCATATCAAGATGTATCTGCTGATAAAGTAATAATCCTTATATTCCGGACGCCCTCTATATAAAATTATATATTGGCTTTGTCAAAATTTATATTCTAAAGTAAATATATACCCTTATTGCTTACACATTTTCAAAAGCATTTAGTTATTTTTGTAGAACTTTGTATAAAGAGGCCGCTAATTACTTACTCGTATTTATTGAAGTTACAATATTTCATCAAAGCCCTTCTTTAACTTATACTGATTATCAAAAGGAATATGTATATTCAAGTTTATTTCTTTGGATCTAAATGTTTAAAATTAAATGTAAGGTTTCTTTAAGGTCGATCTTTAATTTTTACAGGTCACTAAGGTACAATTTTTCTAGTTTGTAAAAATATAATACATATATTATTTCATTATTATGAAAAGTATTAGGACAATACAGCACTAAAATTTTGATTTTGAAATAACTAATTACGGCAACTTGCAATTTCAAAAATATTTTATTATAAATGGATAGAACTATTCTTAAAAAATTTACTAGTAATATTTTTAACGCCGCTCTTGAGAAATAATAGCATATATTATGAAATAAAGCTCGTTACTGCATTACTGGCATGATATGATATGTAATTTTAATTTGTTATCTATAAATATATTCAGTAATAAGAAGTTTTATTATTGTATTATTCGATTTTTTAAAATCAGGTTAAAGCAATTCCTATACTGAGAGCTACTTTCATTTAATTGACTAAGTAATGTAATTCTGATTTTTATCCTATACACCCATTTATTGCTACTGTATATTGTAGTATTGAAAATTAAATTTATTTAATAATGAGTATAATGTTTAGATATAATACTGCTAATGACAAATTAATGATTCTAAACATGTATAAAATATAAGTTTAGATTTACAATAGAAAGGTGATATCGTTTACACACATTTACTAACTGGTCAATAATTCATAATATTTACAAAGAAATACCTCGACAACTAGTAGACATTTGTCATTGATATTATTAAATCACTTATGAGCAAGAAACTTTCAATTCACCTTTTAAATATAAAACATTGTAATAGCAAAAGTAACAATAAATCTATCGTCCAACAAATAGATTTATTACTATTATTTCCATGCTGCATGGCAGCTGGCTGTTCTCCATTCAAGACATGTACAAATACGCTTGCAGCGTCACTGCTAGATGGTGAGCAAGTATAATTTCCACTATCTGTAGGTAATGCCCGAGAAATCAGAAGGCGACTTGTTCTAGTTTGTTTTTCAGTAACAACGCTTATTCCACCACGTTGAGAGTAGTTAATGACATTTCCTCCACGGTACCAGTAAATAAAACTTGGCGGATCCGGGGTTTGTAGAACAATGCACGTAAGGTTAATGTCGCTTCCACTTTTGATATATCGCTCAGGGTTGCCCATTATCTTCGCCTTTGACACTGAAAAATTTAAATAATTATTTAAAACTACAGAAGCTTAGAAAGGAGTTTCTGAACAATTTTAATATTTATGTCTAATATTTCATATTAATACATAATTTACAAGAATTTGTGACTAAAACGGTTTATATTAACTAACTGATAAATCAATATCCTTCAATAAAATATTTTAATAAAAGAATATCACTGAAAGGAACTAAATTCTGATATACTTGCGGTGGCATTTAATCTAATAAAAAGTAAAACCGAATTTACGCCAATACTATATATAATCAAATAATTTACTAGAATAGCATTAAACAAAATATAATCTCCCTGTGTATTCATGAAACTCCTTGGTTGTTTCAAAACAAGGTATTTACCTTAATAATCTTTTATTTAATAACTTATAAACCTCGTTCTTAGTTCATTCTTAAGCAATTCATCAATGTGTTACTCTCAATTCATAATACAGTGAAAACTGTCTAAACCGGAATCCCAAGGAACCATGAATTTTTTCCGTTTTACACAGACTTCTGGTTTAAACAGAATTACATTTTTCTAAGTACATACATATAAGTGACCCACAATGACGCTAAATACATTTTTTGATTTGTATAAGACATTTATTAATTAGCTTTTATCATATTATATTTTAAATCTTTTATTTCATGTATACATACATGGAATTTTTTTAAAGTTTTACATTCCACATTTGTAGAATCATACACTTGTGTTTTTGCGCAGCTAAATTTAACGGCGACTTGCTTAGCGCTTAAACCTTCAGTTTTGTGGGCTTCTATTTGGTTAATTTTTTCTTTAAGTGTATGAGTGTTATATATGCGATTTATTTTTATTTAAAAAACAATAAAAAATCTAGTTAAACATAATTTTAAGGTAATTTAAAAAATTAAAACAATTTTTTTATTCGCGGACGTATTAACTTCAAACACCACGAGAATACTTGTAACCGCATCAATAAATTGCACAATATACGCATGTACTTAGGATTGAAAGTACACGTGAGTCGTTTCAAGAACTGTTAATTCTGCATTTTAGCCGGATAGTATGAATAAATTCCTTTTGAAGTTTGTTAATAATATTAAAAAGTCCCACGGTTAATACACAAATATAATTTTAATCCCTTCTAAGAAATACATACAAATGTATGCATGTTAAAAGCATAGATATTGTTTACATTACGTATGCAGACAAATGCACAAGAGCAACACAATTTTTCGTATTTTTTTAGGTCAAATTTATTCCATCAGACCTATATTTTCTTTCCGTATTCGCGTTAAGCAGTTTCCGGCTTAGTCTATGTATTTATCCTATAATTTTCACGGAAACGTACACATTTTCCGGATTAATCAGGATTCCAGTTTTTCCAGTTTTCACCTTAGATAGGTTTCACTGTATTAGAGTGTTAGTTGTGGTGGTGATATCGATAACATCAAATAGATGTGTCTTCGATGATCCAAGTCCATAGCGGGAAGTAAAAAATAAGGAACTATTTACAAATGTTGCCTCATAAACTTCGTTGATCAAACAAGATTAAACACACTAGATAGTCCGAAATAAAATTACAGTACTCGCAAAATGCAATGGATCAAGCGCCATTGCCACATATATAACTATCATACACATTCTAAGTCAATTTAATAATGGAAGAGTAAATTTAACTTCTCTGTTCTTGGTAATTAAGAAAATAAGTAAAAACAACTTATTGTTAGATAAAATTTGTCCTTCCACAATTCCAAAAATGTAATAAGGGAAATGGTATAATTTGGGGTGGAAATAGTTTGACATATATAATTTTTACTTTCACTTACCTACATAAAATATAGGTAAACGAGAAAGTTTGTTTTCGACCAATATTTTCGATGTCGAAATTTTAGTGGAAATACTCATTTTCGGGTCCCCTGAGTACGAAAATCATGTTTTTGGAAACTGGCCCGGGTGTGTGTGTGTATGTATGCGTATGCGTGCGTGCACGTGTGCGTATGCGTGGACTTGTGCGTGTGATTGTGCGTGTGCGTGTGCGTGTGCGTGTGCGTGTGCGAGTGCGTGTGCGTGTGTGCGTGTGCGTGTGCGGGTGCGCGTGCGGGTGCGCGTGCGTATGTGTGTGTGCGTGTGCGTGTACGGGTGCGCGCGCAGGTGCGTGTGCGTGTGCGAGTGTGTGCGCGCGTGTGTGCGTGTGCGTGTGTGTGCGCGAGAGCGTGTGTGTGTATGTGCGAGTGTGCCTGTGAACACGATAGCTCGAAAACCAAAGGTCGTAGAATAACAAAATTTTATATTTAGGTTTCTGTCTATCGTGGCACGCGACGGCAAAAATTTCACTAATATCAGAAAACCGAAAGTGCCATTTTATTCTTATCATTTTTTGGTTTTTTGAGATTGTTCGATATCGGCTATAACGATTTTTTTTAAATTCACAATGATTCTTAGAAATTTAATGCACTTTCATATAATGTAGGCGGTTTTTCTTGAAATTTTTTGTAAGTCGAGTAACCGCAAGTAAGTTCGCCGTTAAGTTTGATTAAAATAACTTTGAAACTAAAAACCCTAGCTAAATGAAGATTTGTATTTAAGATCACAATTAGCTTAGTGTGATAAATCAAGATTTTGGTTAAAATCGAATAACCGGAAGTACCACCTTATCCCTGTCATTTTAAAATATTTTCCGATTTTTTCGTTTTTCGACATTTTCTCGAAATCTGCTCTAACTTGGAGTATTAGTTGTGATCAAGGTTTCTCAAAAAGTAATCCTAATATGAAAATCAAAAACTATATTTATGTTTTATCTTCTGTACGTGAAACGGCAAGAATTTAGTTAAAATTGAATGAACGGAAGTGGCATTTTATTCTTGCGACTTTTAAGTTTTTTGCAATTTTTTCGAAAACGTTTCTAACAATTGTTTTGAAATTTGCTACGGTTCTTGTGTCCTTCATATATTTTTACATGAACTTAGTGGTTTTCCTGAAAAAATGCAATGAAGCGAGTTATCCGAGAAAATCTCTCGAATTAATCAGGGTCTTACGTGTCCAGTAATTTGGGTGGTGACTGTTACAATTATCGTTCTCAAAATAAACGTAAATAATATTTTAATTATTTGTGAACATTTGCATATTTATATACCTATGTACGTAAGAGAAAGTCGTGTTGTCTTACACTAGATTTCTTATTATTCTAAAGGAGTTGTGAAAACTCTTGGCATTTTCAATTGATGAGACTTTCGAAGGCGTAATTGAAGTTAGATGATAGTCGATAAAAATAAGTGGACATTTAGATGAACTGCTTAACCATACTCTTAATTTCAACAAATCAAAATTACTTCCTTTATTGCAAAAGTTGATTTTTATTCACTAGCTATGAATACATTTATTTCAAACTTTATACGTTGTTTCAAATATCTTGAGTTCGATCAAATATTAATTAACTTGCTCAATGTATAAATGTCAGAAAACCGTATTCTTCCAATTAAATAACAGCCAAAAATTAAGAGAAGCGGTTGATATACAACTATGAATCATGATTATAACACAAAAGATATCATAGCAACTTTCAGCTGCCATCACCAAAGCGGGAAATGATGAAATGTATTAAATAAATTTAAAAAATTAAATTAATGAAGACGTCAATCCCATGTAGTCAAACTACGTTAGATGAGGCAAGAAACTTCAACGGTTTCCGACGCATAAGTCTATAAACACGCTAAGCACATAATACAAAAAAATTAACTATCCTAAAAAATTTTGAATAAAACTTATAATATCTATTCGTAAAAATTTTAGACACAGACCATTTTGGGGTGTAACTAGTATTCACAGAATTTTAATGTATTAAAAAATCCCACAAAACCAACATATCTCTGTAGATAGAACTCTGTGTTGAATTTATTCTAATAAAAATAAATACCAATAATATCCAATTTTTGAGAAGCTCGATTTAATAAAATATTCTAAGCCCAGTAATATGAATGTACGAAAAAAGGTCGCCAACAATTGGTCGCGCGAAAAAATATTGTGTACAACTGAGCGCGTATCAAAAGGTCGCCGGTGAAAAAAGAGCGCCAACAAAATAAGGTCGCATGCAATTGATCGCGCGAAAAAAGGTTGCGTAGGAAAATATATGTATGTTTTGTATTGTTGAAACCCATAACAAAACAATAATGTACTCTTGTCACACTCCAACAAAATCAGTATTTTGCAAAATATTTGCATAGTTTAACTGCCCTTCACACTTAATTGGTGATTAGCAGGACAAAGGTGCCCGACTCAATTGGTTTTTAATGAGGGTCTACTCTTAAAATAAAATTTCTCCATCCTGGAATTACTATTACTTAATTAGTTTTTAATATGTTATGAAAGTATAAGAAGTTTGGGAAAATATCATAGCTTATTAATGGTTAACTTGTCGATTTGTCAAGAAGGTCTTAACGTACGTAAAAGGTCAAACAGATGCCAATAGGTTAGTGTACAATGGATGTATCCATAGAAAGGAAAACGCGATTGGTGAAAAGACAATTTGGAAGTGCGTCAAATACAATAAGTATAAATGTAGCGGGAGAGTTCACACAGTGGGAGATGAAGCAGTGAAAAGTACAAGTCACAACCACGTTGCAGATGCATCCATATTATAAGCAAGGAGAGCTTGTGATACAATAAAAAACTGGCTTATCAAGTTGAACTAACAGCATAAGGTATAATAGCTACTGTTTCACAAAAAGTTTCTGTGGGTGCAACTGGGCAGTTACCTTCCATTTCATCCCTAAATCGAGATATTCAGCACACACGGCAAAGAATGGAAGCTATTCTGGTAAATGCTAGAAGCTAGACCGAGCTTGTTATTCCAGAAGAATACACCAGAAGTAGCAATGGCGAACCGTTTCTTTTATTCGATAGTGGTCCAAATGAACAAAGAATTTTAATATTTTCTACCGAAAGAAATTTAACTTTTATGGAGAGCTGTAACCACTGCTATGCCGATGAAACACTTAGATGTACTCCTCTATTGTTTGGTCAGCTGTATACAATCCATGGACTATAGTATAGCAACGTTATACTGACTGTTTTTACTCTTCTTCCTAATAAATCTCAGACAACTACACTAGACTCTTCCAGGAATTAAAAACCTTACGACCAGGATTACGTCCTACAATAATAACGGTGGATTTTGAAAGAGTAGCATTTAGTGCTATACAAGAAGAGTTTCCTGAAGTCAGAATCCGTGCATGCTTCTTTCATTTGACACAATGTTTGTGGAGAAGCAAGCAAGGTGCTGGAGCATGAAGTTTATATAGAAGACGCGAATTTTGCTCTACCTCTGCGACAATTGGCAGCTCTTGACTTTGTACTTGAAGAAAATGTTGTTGCAACACTCAAAGAGCTACTGCAGAGCGAACTTTACACGCAAAATAAAAATTTACTATTACCATTAATAAACTACTTTGAAGATGTACGGATAGGCTGTTTCGATCGACGACACCGAAGAAGCCAGCCAATATTTTCAAGAAATCTTTGGAATTGCTTTGAATTCATAGATGAAGATCTACCACGTACGAATAATGCTGTTGAAGGTTGGCACAATAGCTTTTCCTCTGTATTAAATACAGCACGTACAAATTTATGGAAATTTATCAATGGGTCAAAAAAAGAAGAAAGTTTAAATCGTTTGAAAGTTGAGCAGTGCATAGCTGGACACAACCACGAAAAAAAATTTATAAAGATACGGCGCAGTGAATAAAAACGATATGTCAACAATACGAGAATTGGCCAAATTTAGAATATTTAATAGGAATTGCCCATAACCTTCAACTACAGATATGAAAAGCAAAAAACAAAAAAAGTAAATAAAAAATTGACAAAGGCTTTGTGAAAGTCGACTTTAAATATTTATATAAGTTATATTGCATAATTATCCGTACTCTTCAGTTTATAATATGTCTACTCATTACTTATCTTATCTACAATGTAAAACTATGTAAGGTAGTGTTTAGCAT